>PVJH01017567.1:0-47491 GCA_004026705.1 Nesogale talazaci | reverse complement strand
GGATGGCGAGACGTGTCTCACGTACTTTGGACACGTTGCCAGGAGAGACCAGTCCTTGGAGAAGGATATCATGCCTGGGAAAGTAGAGAGGCAGTCAAAAAGACGAAGGCCCTCCGTGAGATGGACGGACACAGTGAGTGTAACCATGGGCTCGAACTACAACAATTATGAGGATGGTGGCACCCTGTTCCTTCTGTTGTACACCAGGCCCCTGTGAGTCAGGAGGGACGTGACAGCATGTGATTACAAGGACAGGCACCAGGAGCAGAGAAAAGACTCTTTTCTAGTTAAACTGTAAGTGAGTCATCCTAGGTAGTCAATGACTTAAAGAATCATTGGGACTCTTGGAGAAACAGACCTGGAGTTGAGTTTCCAGCGAAGACTCCCAAGTCAACGCCGCGGAACTGGACAGGTATAGGAGCCCAGGGAACAGGTGACCGGGCCTCTCTTCTACTTACTCACCTGACTTCTGAGGTTAAAGTCCCACATGAGTGCACTTGATTGGTGGAATCTACACCACACTCTGAATTCTGGGAACAAGGCCTTTGGGAAAGGAAGTTTTTTAAGTCTCCAGGCAGGTATGATTTTAAGATGGTAATGATGCTGAGAGAACCAGAACTCCTTATCTATACTGGCAATTCCATGGAGCAGCCTGTGTCCATAGATAAACGTTCTATCACGCTGCCTAATCTTCTGCCCAGATGGAACAAGGGAAAGCCAGCCTTCGATGCTGTGCCTGTGCCTGATGCTGAGATAGTCTGTTTAGGGGCCATCTTCAGCCACTGCTCAGATAGTAGGTCATTCTTTACCACTGGGAGTCACTCTGGCCTATGTTGTGCTTCTGCGATTTGTCAAATCTGTTAAAAGTCTGTCAGATAGTGATTCTGTTGCTTGTATCATTCATGGTGAGTGTATCTTTGGGTGTCATCCCTCCCCTCTCTCTGCTCCCCCCCCCCCATATTAGTCCTGGTTGACTAAAGAAACAAATGAATACACACTCATATGTGTATAAGAAAGAGCTTCATATAGAGAGTAATTCTAAATGAAAAAAGCATCCCAGGCCAATCCAGATCAAGTCTGGAAGCCCGATATTAGCCCATATGTTCGATACCAGTCTATAAATTCCTGTTCAGACCCACGCACCACTTGCAATGACATCGAATGCAGGAAGATCACAGGCCAGTGGGTGGAAAGCCTCGTGCATCCAGTGGCAGAGGAAGCATCTTAGCCCTGGCAGGGTCTCCACGTGACTCCTCCAGCTCCAGGGCTCTGGCTCCATCAGGTTGGTTCCATGTGACTTGTTAGCAGGACTGTCTCAGAGGGAGACAAGCAGAGAGTGCGTGTGGAGCTCCAGTGAACTATCTATCTCCATGGCGCCTCCAAACGAGGTCATCAAGCTGTGAACTGATTGACAGGCTAGACTCCAACGCTTCACAAGTTGACAGGAGGTGATGTACCCGCCACACCCCCGTGGATGAAGGGGGATGATTGCCTGGCTCTGCTACTCCTGGAGGGACATCAGGAGCAAATTATTCACTTCCCGTGCCTGCATTTTTCTCCACTTCCTGGATATCAGTATGTTGTGCTGTGGTGCTTGGCATGTTCCTAGGATGCTGGAAACTATACCGGGACTACTTTAATTGCTAGCAGGATTACCTGTAACAGGTTGCAGTGGATCTTCCAGACTAGGAAGAAAGACCTGGAGAGCTTCTTCTGAAAATTAGCCGTGACAACTCCCTGTGTCACAACAGCCTGGGGAAAATACTGTACTGGAAGAGGGACACACATAGCTGGAAGACACACACACAGCACAATTAAAGACTCAAGGGTACCAATGATGATGACGATGGTGCCAGCCCAGGCAACATCTGGCTCTGTGGTCCATGGGGTTGCCATGAGTAATGGAGGACCTGACCAGATAGCAACAGCAACAGAAACCGGTTTCATCTGTAAAATGGGAGTAATAGGCACATACTTTGTAGTGTGAAGCTTGAATTAGCTTGGCTTGTTTAGGTGAGTAGCTGATGAAGTCTCTGGCAGGTTGCTTGCACAGAAAATGTATTGATTTTTTTGTTTATTATTATGACTATTATTATTAACATCATTGTTATAGCTACTATGAAGGCACCTATCCTACAGTCATAACCCAAACTTATAGGTGTGTTGCTTAAAATAAAGCTCTCAGACAAACGGAGAGTATGAGCCTGGTATGGTTTAATTTAACACATTAATGAATGAATGAATGAACCAGCAGGAAGCAGGGGGCTGGTTTGAAAAGCAAGGAAGGAACAGGGCTTTACATAGTTGAAAATCAATGTATGAGCTTGCAATGAGCTTGCTAAGTTAGATTCAGAATGGGTTAATAAAGGACATTAAATGGTAAGCTTTGCAGCTCTTTTTCCACTAGGTTATGAAGCCATTACTTCTCACTAATTTTTACCAGTAAAACCCCTCAGCTGATCAGGGATACAGCAGGCCTGGCTCTGAGCCACTCACTGTGCATAGTCAGGAAAATGCAGCTCATTCCCCAGCATCAGGTGCTCAGGTAGGCTTATTAGAAAACTATCTCTCAGGTTCTTCTGCTGGAAAGCCAAGAGATCATCATCGTATTTCTCATTTCCCAAGTTGGGACTCATGTTTATTAATAATATGCTGATACAAAGTGTCTGCCCACCAGAAGCCACCAACCGTCAGTTCCATACTGCAGGGACTCTCCTGTTACTGTCATGCTGGAAGTTACGTCACTAGTATATCAAAGGCTAGCAGGATAAGCTCCTTGACTGACAGAGACTAGGAAGAAAGGCCTGGTGATCTACTTCTCCAAATCAGTCCTTGGAGATCCTGGGGATTCCAACAGAATATCACCTGATTCAGTGCTGGGGATGAACCCCCTTGGTTGGAAGACACTCAAAATACAGTGGTTGCAGCCATGGGCTTGAGCCTGTTAACCATCGCGAGAAAGCACAGGAGCAAGCAATGCCTTGCTTTGGTAGGCACGAGTTCACTGTGAGAGGGAGCCAATGCAATTATAGTGAAGAGCAACTCATGATAAGGATACAGAGACCACTTACTGTCAGACGAGGAGGTGGTTTTGTTGCCTTCAAAAGGAAGCCCTACCATGTGCCTTCTTGGTTTCCTCTTACCTAGGAGAGAGGGGTGTCAGTGGCGAGTTGCTACTATGCTAAGCAGGTTTCAGCAGTTTTAGGCTAAGGTGGACCTGGGAGAAGGGTCTAGAGTTCTGCTTCTGAGTATCTCTCAGTGAAAACCCTGGGACTCACACGGTCAGATTCGCAACCACCACGGGCATAGCTCAGAGCCATGAGTCGGGGGCCTCACTGCTGGCAGCTAACCACCACCACCACCACCACATACGGGAACCGGAAGTCATAGACCTGCATCTCACCAAGTGGACATGTCTCCGTTGATGCTTAGAATGAGAACTCTTGGGTTATTGCGAGAAGACGCACTTATATCAGTCTGTGTAAAGAAGAAACGTATTCAAAAGGCTTGATTGACTAAAATCAAAGGAAGACTTTTTTTATTAAAAACAGATAAACCTTGAAATAATGCTTAAATATTTTCTATTTCATCCGGTGAGGTCAATTGACTAAAGATCATGAATCCTGTTTCCTCTTTCTGGATATTTTGGAAACCTTCCCTCCCCCTCCCCCCCCCCCACCTTTTTTCATGTGGTGGGGCTAGGCACACATGACTGGGTTCTAGCCAATGGGCTAAGTAAGGCCTGGCCACAGCTACCCATGCACACTCTTCCTCTTCCCTGGCAACCGCAGAGACAATATACGATTAAGATGCTAATGTTACAAATGGAAGGATCTTGGCATTCCGTCTGAGTCATTGCTTGGAGGAGAACCAAAAGTGCCACAGGAATTGCTTTAGCCTATGATATGGGAGCGATATAAACTTTTATTATTTTCAGCCACCGGGACTTTGGAGTTGTTTGTTACGGCAGCTAGTGTTAATTACTCTAATATATCCATTTAATCAGATAATCCCATTAGCCATAAAACACCTTTTAAAATAATCACTCACATAGATTGAGTAACTGTGGGCAGTACTGTATTTATTCAAATAATTCATATTTATTAAGCACTTACTAGGTCAGGCATGGTGATAAATGCTTTCTTACATCATTGTATTTGCAACTCAATGAGGCATGGCCATTATTATCTCCATTTTAGGGATTAAGAAGCCAGACTCAGCAAGGTTTACAAGGCACTGTAGGTTAAGGCATGTGGATGGGGAGAAGGTGTTGGCATTGGATCCCAAGTGTGTCTGATATCAAAGTCTGTCCTCTCACACCCACGCTAGAGATGTATTCATTGACCATCAGGTATAACAGGGGAGTCAGGAGCCTTTGGGGAAAGAATAAGTGTGTGCCATCAATGAACCAGCAGATATTCATGCAATGGCCTCAGAAAATAAGGTGCTGGCCTCTAGGGAACTCAGTCTAAATCATTTCTTGAATATGCTTTGATGACCTCAAGTGCCACCATAGGGTCTCCATGACTAAAGAGCATATAACCCTCCTTATGGGCATGCCCATTAAGAAGTCCAAATCCTCTCTCAGCTAATCTCACATTTAATTTTACCCAGCAAAGATTTTAGGTCATTTTTTTCACTGCGGTTTTAGCTCATTTTTAAGGCCTCGTTTATTCCTCGTTTTCTTTTCATCTTATTTCACATTTTAAATCAATGAAGCAGAATTTCAGGTCATCACTTGACCCAATCGATATGCCATACCACCTCCATCGGAAAATGGCTTCTAAGGGCCTGTCCAGTCGACTGACCTCATTTTAAGGCCTGAGGCTTGTCTCCTTGGGTCCCCGGAAGTAATATTGTAGATGTCTGATTGGCTATGGTGCCTGCTCACAGAGAGGCACAATCGCGTTTCCTTTTGGGCTTTCGTAACCTAAAGGTGATAACTTCTCACACTCAAACCTGGGGAAGTTGTCTCTGCTCTCTCGGATCCAATGGAGCCCCACTGAATTGAAAATCTCTCCTGTAGAAGAGTTCTCCCAACTAAAATCCCATCAACACTAGTTGACTCAGCTAAGCTGGGCAAAGACAAACACATTTAGAAACCATCTAGGAGCCTCATGGCTATGTCACGTGCCTTCCATTCTGGGATGTGGCAGTAGCTCTGGAATGGTCAATGGCACAGTGCCAGAGCTTTCAGGCCAGTTGTGCTGTTGCACATGCATGTCTGTTGGAGGCCACTAGCAGTGGCTTACCCATCTGCCCCCCAAAGGAGCATTTGTGGAGTGAGAGACTGTGAGGAAGATGAGTACCTCCTAAACAGGGCCAAGCACGAGTCTCTAGATTACTAGTTGACCTCTGCCCCCACTGGGCAGAACCCATCTTATTTACCTGAAAGTAAGCTTGCTATCCAGAGGGTAGAAGTTGTTTGAAACGTGGTACAGTCAGAAAGGCGGCCCACTCACTCACTGCCATGGAGTCTGCTCTGATCTCTTGATGGTTGAAGTGGCAAACCTTCAGACCCAGACTCTTTTCTGGCAGGTGCTACATACAAGCTCTAAAGGGAACAAGCATGAATCTGTAGCAAGATCTGTACCATAGAGCATGTCTATCTGCATGTAAGCGAGGGTGTATGTATATGTGAGAGAGAGATTGTGATAATGTGCACATGTGAGTATGTGTGAGTGAATGTATATGCGTGTGAGTGAATGTATATGCATGTGAGCATGTGTGTAGAACAAGAGAAGGCGTAGAGAGACATCATAAGAGAAAACTAGCTAGAGGACTGGAAATGGACAAGTCCCAACCTGAGAACTGGGACTTAAGTCATAACTGAGTTGTAGTCTTTTGAGCACCTGTTCCTGTCCAATTCTCTCAACAGTCCCATGAATGAGCCATAATGGTCAACAGAGGCTCAACTATGTCAAGTGGTCTGCCCAAAGTCACAAGCTTTTAAATGTGTGTGTATGTGTGTGTGTGTGCGTGTGTTTGTGTGAGAATGGGAAGAGGTTTCTGATAGAGAAATGATAGCTTTTCTGAGTATCCAGAGAACTGGAAATAAAAGTTGGTGAAGGAGACTCTCATAAGGAAGGGATCCTGGATGGAAAGTTGATTTCCAGACAGAACTCAAAAGCATTGTCTTTCAGAGGTTCAGAACAGAACACAGTGTCCTTCTTGGTGAGTGGGGCAGCCACCAACCAACCTCCCCAAATCAACATTATGCTTCGGGATGGGGTTTTCCCCAAGAGACTCTTACTTGTCTTGGGAATCCAAGACCCAAACCAAACCAGGTGCTTTGAGTCCCTTCTGACACGTGTATCTGAGTTGACCTGGGAACCATTGGATTTTGATGACTGATCATTCAGAGCAGCTCTCCACGACTGTCTTCTGAGAAGCCTCTGAGTAGGTCTGAACCCTCAACCTTTTGGTCAGTAAGTGAGTGCTTAACCATTTGTGGTACCCAGAACCTTCACCAAATACATACATGACTCAGACATAATTCCTCATCTGAAGAACACAGAGCTTAGTAAGATGTGAACAGAGTTCATTACTCCTTCTTGATGGTAAGTTTTCCTCGTTGCCTTAAAAGAAGTCCCGGATGCTAGTCCAGGGCCTGGAAGAAACTGCAGATGTGTGCTTTGTTAGAGGTAATGTGTGTGCTGTATTGGCATGTAAGGGTCTGTCTATGTGTGTGTATTTGAATGCATGTATTCATGCCAATTTCATGCCTGTATGTTTCTGTCTCAGTGCACGGGAGGATGTGTCTGTGTGTATGCCCATGTGTACCAGTGAGGTGTGTGTCTATTTTTGTGTTTCTGGGCAAGTGTGTCTGTGTATATGAGTGTGTGTTGAGTGTGTATATGGTGAGCATGCACATTCACTATGGCTAATATGAAAGGCCTTCTCTGTGCCATGGTTGGTGGTCCCTGGGTGCAAAAAGTTAGCACACCCTGATGCTAATTGAAAGACCGATGGTTCTAGTCTGTCCAGAGGTGCTGGGAAGAAAAGCCTGGTGATCCGCTTCCAAAAGAGCAACCATTCCAAACCTGATGCAAAGTAAGGTTAGAAGAGTAAGAAGAGAAACCAAAGATGGAGAAAATAATTTTGGCAACAAGAGATATGACAAGGGCCTAACCTTTTAAGCACATAGGAAACATCAGTGGCTCAGTAATAACAGACCAACGGTTCAGTTGAAAAATCAACGAAAGACAGGAACAGACTCTTCACCAAAGAAGACATGCAGGCTGCCAACAACTGTGTCAAGAGATGCTTACAATCATTCCAAACTAAACTCACTGTCTGAGTCGATTCTGACTCATAACAACCAATAGGACAGGGCAGAACTGCCCCTGTGGATTTCTGAGCCGGTAGCTCTTCATAGGAGCAGAAAGTCTTATCTTTCTCCTTTGGAGCAGTTGGTGGTTTCAACCTTCTGGATTTTTGGTTAACAACCCACGGAGTAACCCACTATGCTACCCTGACTGCAAATCAAAACTACAATGAGGTAGGTTATTGCACCATCAATACATTGATCCTCAGCCCAGCCCAGCCCAGTCCAGCCCAGCCTAACCCAACCCAACCCAACCTAACACAATTCAACACAACCCACCCTTAATCCAACCACAACCCAACCCAACCCAACCCAACCCAACCCAACCCAACCCAACCCAACCCAACCCAACCCAACCCAACCCAACCCAACCCAAATCTCCAAAAAACAACAAATGCTGGAAAGTTTGTAGGGAGATTGGCAGTCTCATACACTGCTGCTGGGCATGTAAAATGGAACAACCACTATAGAAGGTGATATGGCACCTCCTCAAGAAGGTAGACACAACCCCGAAGTCTCTCTCATAGATGTAAATCCTCGAGAAATACGAGCAGTGACTCAAACCAACGTATGCACATCTGTATTTGCTGCCTTCAAGAGCAAAAGGGTGGAAGCAACCCAGGTTCACATCAACTGATGAACAGATCACCAAACCGAGGGACACACACACACACATACACACACACACACACACACACTCCTGATGGCTTACAGAGTAACGATGTATCATCTGAGCTTCTCATAACAGAGTGAACCTGGAGGCCAACACCCAGAGTGAAATCACTACAGGAGGGCAAATATTAGATGAGAGCACATTAAAAAAGTCAAGGAAAGGACTGCACACAGACATCAACGTTCTTTGATGATTACCAGGCCTGGGAGAGGGCGGGAAAGCCACTGATGGATAGCAGATATGCGCTTACTTTGGTGAAGAACTTTCTCTTCACCAGTACCCAATATGGTGGTGGTGGTGGTAGGGGTGCAGGGAGGGAGGGGGTCAGCACAACATGACCTAGGCAGAAGGAGACACTGAAAGTCACGCTAGAGTCAAAGGCAGCACCAAACACCAGAAATCCAAACTCCTTGCTCTCATGTCGACTCCAGTGCACAGTGACTCAATCAGATGGAGTGGGCCTGTCCCTGTTGGGTTCAAGACTGTCAGTCTCTAAGGGAGGAGATGGCCTCGTCTTTCTCCCAGAGGTAACACATGTGCATATGATAACATATGGAATCCTACAACAAGAGTAACGCGCCATAATGAACGAGGGGAGGCACAGGCAGTGATGTAAGGGCGGGTGCTTGGGAGTGTAGCTGTATGTGTGCAGAGGTTTGGCAGCAGATATGCCCACATAATAAAAGAGCACTAGTGACATACTGGCTATGCATTTGGCTGCTAACGACAAGGCTAGCAGTTTGATACCACCAGCCAGTCTCTCCTCTGGAGAAAGGCATGGCTTTCTACTCCCTTCAAGAATTAGAATCCCAGAAACTCATCAGAACAATTCTACCCTGTCCTGTAGTGTTGATATGCATCTGCACTAACTCACTGGCAGAGAGACTTAAGTAGTAAAGCATGCAAGGGACTCAGTTAAGAAATCTCTTAGTATAACCCAACACTTTCCATGATTATGTGCCTGGAAGGCTGGGGATCATAGTCTCCAGGGATGTCCAGGTCAATGAGTATACCATAGTTCATAAAGAAAATTTTCTCTAGCCTACTTTTGTCAGTCATCACTGGAGTCTTTTATACTTGTTGGAGGAATATGAGACTTTTCCATAATTACGTATCCTTCAAAATATTAAGCAAATATTAATAACTATTTACCAGCATTTGGTAGGAGGTCAGAAGTTTAGCTATTCTCCCTGAAAGTTTCAGCCTGCCTGACCTCTGGCTGCAAGGCCCATTCCCTGCTGTTATATCACAATAAATTGCCTCTCCCTGAAGTCTGTGAACCACCAGTCTGGTCTAGGTAGGCGGGTTTTGCACACTACTGTTAAATGATCTTTGAGGAGCCAGGGAACCAGTCAAACCTAAGCAGTCACATCCATGAGTCTGGTGCCTGCCCTTGAGACCCTCATACCACCTCCTCCTATTACATATGCCCCTAGATTGTCCCTCATTGCTGTTTTATCTATAGCGTAACACTTTCCTGTGACATATGTCCTTACCTGTAATTAGGGGACTTGCATGTCTCCAAAAGCTCTATAAGGCTTGGTCAAAATAAAGAATCTCTCATGCTCTTCCTGGGCCACATCTCCTCCCCCAAGTCCTCTCCCTCTCCTCTTGTTCCCTCTCCCCATGTCCTCCCCTCCCTCCTCATTCTCTCTCTCCACGTAGACCACCAAGCAGGGCTGAGGTGAGCATGCTACCATAAAATGTGTCTGACTCCATTATCTCTCTTTCATATTCTCTATGACTTTACTATAATCTTTAATTATCCTGGGTCAGAGCAGTCAGTGTTGATAGTGCCATTAGGTTTGGGGCCTAATTTTTCCCTTGAGACTTTTGTGTCCTTAAGACTTTGGCCTTCTTTGCACCCATGGAAGGAGAAAAATCATGAAGAGTGCCATTCATGAGTATATGTTAGAGGAACCAGCCTCTAACACATCATCCATCATGGGACTGGTAAGCGCAATTGTACAGCACTACCATCACTGACTGCTCTGACCAGGAATACAATAGAAGGAGAGACAAAGGGAGACAAAGGTAGGACACAATGCAAATTCACTAAAAAGAACACCCCAAAGACCTCTGGTCTAATAGGGACTGGTGGAAGCTTTGAAATGATGTTTCTTAGACTCTCTTCTGACTTTGAGCTGAAACTGCTCCTGGAGATCCCCTGTCAGTCACATTTGAGACAGGTCTACAGAGCGAACAGTAACACGGGGAAGGGTGGTCTCTCTCAGAGCCATTGGCCATGCCAGAGCCAAAGGACTTTCCCACAAGCATAGTGAAGGCAGGAAGAGGCGGGGAGACTGGGTGAATGGACAGGGCGGGCTCCCATCTCAAGGCAGAGATGCAGAGAATGCTGTCACCCTGCAGGGATTGCAGCCAACATCGACGAACAACCTGTGTTGACACTGCCAAAAAGAAAGCCCACTTGCTCTGTGAGCTTGCAACAGAACCACGATCACATATTTCTAAAACAGAAAACATCTACTTCCGTGCATGTGGGGTTGCCGTGAGTGGGAATCAATCTGGTGACAATGAGTGTGGATCTGGTTGGAGACAGACCTCTCAGAGGCGGTGCCTCACCCAAACTGTCTCCCTCTAGTGCCTCTGTCTCTCCTTTTGCAAGTCTTCTCTCTCCTTGTCTTGATGTGGATTAAATGATGTCTCCCCTAAAGGTATATACAAGCTCTAATCCCCGGTACCTGAATAGATAACCCTTTATAGAGGGTGGATGGGGGCGGGGGCATAGGGTCTTTTCAGAAAGAAGTAATTAAAATGAACATGAGGGCATACTGGTGTTCCAATATGACTGGTGTCCTTATAAAGCGAGAGAAGACACAGACAGACACACGGACACACAGGGAAGAGTGTCTTGTGATGCTGGAGACTGATTGGAGTCTTGCTGTCAGAAGCCACCATTTGGGGCTACTGGAGAGTGGACAGGACAGGGAAGGAGCTTCTCTAGAGGTTTGGGAGGGAGTCCAGCCCGGGGGACACCAGGCGAGAGAGTGAGTGCCTGTAGCTTTGTGCCACCCCAGCTTGTTTGTTGTCGCTGTCAGGTGCCAGAGAGTCAGTGTGCCCAGGCACAGCAGAGGGAAGCGCTGCCTGGTCTCCCACCATCCTCATAGCTGGAGCCCATTGCAGCCACTGTGTCCATCCCTCTCACGGAGGGCCTTCCTCTTTTTCACTGCCCTGCTACTTGACCAAATCTGATGTCCTCCTCCAGGGACTGCTCTCTTCTGAGAACTTGTCCAGAGTATGTGAGACGAAGCCTCGCCATCCTGGCCTCTAAGGAATCCTCTCGCTGTCCTTCTTTCAAGATGCACTGCTCGGTGCTCTTGGAAGCCTATGATACTTTCCACATTCTTCTCCAGCACCGCAAAGCAAAGGCATTCATTCTTCAGCCTTCCTGATTCACTCTCCAGCTTCCACACGCTTGGTTAGATTAGTCCTAGAAAAAACGAAGATGATCGTCTTCTAGAAACTTCCCCTCCAACTTCGCACTTGGTTCTGTGGATTCTGGGTCATTGTATCTTGTTCCCGTTCCCTCCTCCCAGAAGCCGTTATCTCGCTCTTTTCAATGATTACACGTTCTGCTCGGGCCATGCACATTTTCTGAATAGGAGGAATTTCAATACAAGGTCTGAGGATCTCTCTAATGGCCTGGTCCTCCTCCAGCTTTTAATTGAACATTCTAAATGAATTCATGCAGGAGGAAATCTACCTGCTACAACACATCTCTTTATTTGTCCTTTCGAACTGCTAAATTAATTATGCCAACTTCTGTCTTATTAAGGATGGCATCCCCTTTGATTTAAGAATATTTTTACCTCTCCAAGTGCTTTTAGAAGAGTGTATGGCATGAAAAAGTCTATTCATCTCTGCAGTAGACTTGGTTTCTTTTCATAAATTGTCTAGATTGCATTTTAAGGTAGTGGAAATGGAATCTAGTCTTTTTTTTAATTGCTGAAACCAATTAGCTGTTAAAGTGTTTAATTATGGGAGAAGCACTCAGATCCACAGTCAAACAAAACCTTCTTGAAGAAGCTTTTTCAGCCTAGATGTGTATGTTCACTTTTTATTTTTCCTCTCCTTTTCCCCCCAGTTGCAATACCCAAAGCATTACCATCACCCACCAATCTTATGCTGAGGTCTGCAGTGTCTAAGAGGAGAACAAAGTCAGGTGAGTGGTTCTCAGTGATCCAGGACGCTTGTAAGGTAACCAACAGCCTGAGTATTGACTGCCTTCCTCCACGAAATTCTTCCTCTGGTCCAAGAGAAGCCTTCTGGGCTGATGATAGTGGAATGACCTTGATGATGATGTCTTGGGGTCTTCTTCACTATTTCAATGCCTATACATTTTGATGGTCAAGGTTGTGAAGCGAAGTTTAAGGAGAGTAAACTGTGGGAGAGACAGGCAAGATGGCTTGGACAGGTTCATGGTGACCTGCTCTGTTACTTACTGGGAGGTAAGTCTCCTGCTGAGGCAGAACTTGGCTGTAACATCATGGTTCCCTTAGAACCAGACACCTTAGAAGTTCCATTTGTCTGGAAATCCCTCTTCCCCTCTCACCATCCAAGTACTTAGCATTTTTTTTTGACTTACTTAGGGCTGAGTCAGCAAACTAGAGTCCACAGGCCAAATCTGCCTGTTTTTGTGACTCAAGTATTCAGGTTTAAAAAATATTTTTTAAAAACCATTTTTTTGTTGTGAATTGAGTGAAGGTCTTCAAAGCCGATCATGGTTTTATATCCAACTTACCCATTACAATCCTCTCAGTGTGCCTATCCCACTTCCCTCTCTGTTTCCTGCTTCCATTCCTCCTCCTTTCCTGATGCTCTATGTTTTGTCCTTGGCCGAATGCTGCCCTCTGCATCCTAGATGGCTGATTATTCTAACACAGACATGATTTTCATCCCAAACCTGAAGGGCGAGGGCATAGCTTGGATGTCACCACCTGTCTCAGTCCACCCAGTAAGCCCAGTCTCCTTTAGGGGTTAGAATTCTATTTGTGAATAGAGTTTTATTAGCACACAGGCACATCCATCCATTTATGTATTGTCAAGGACTGTGTTTAGGGAACTGCGGGTTGGACAACGGGTTGGACTGCTAACTCTAAGGCCAGTGTTTCAAATTCGCCAGCAATTCCGAGAGAGCACGATGAGGTTGTCTCTTCCTATAAAGATTTACAGTGTCAGGCTGAGCCCTGGTGGCGTAAGTGGTTGAGTGCGGGACTGCGGTCCACGGACTTGGCGGTTCAAATCCAGCGGCGGCTCTCAGGAGCAGCACTTGGTAGCGCCCAAGACCACCAGAGGCAGTGATGCCCGCCCCCCCCCCAAAAAAAAAAAAAAAAGATTTACAGTGTCTGAAACTCTAGGTCAGTGGTTCTCAACCTGTGGGTCACAACTCCTTTGGGGGTCGAATGACCCTCTCTCAGGGGTTGCCTACGATCATTGGAAAACATAAATATTTCACAATATATGATTACATATTGTTTTGCGATTAATCACGGCTTTAATTATGTTTAATTATGTTCAATCTGTAACAATGAAAATACATCCTGCATAACAGCTATTTGCATTACGATTCATAACAGTAGCAAAATTACAGTTGCCAAGTAGCATTGAAAATAACTTTATAATCGGGGCTCACCACACCATGAGGAGCTGGGTCTCAGCATGAGGAAGGTTGAGAACCACTGCTCTAGGGAGGGTCACTGTGAGTCAGGGTCGACTCGCCTAGAGTGGCTTTGGTTTATGGCTGTCTGTTTTTGAGCTGCTGTGACAGGACTGAACAGTTGGGATGGAGAGCTTTTGCTCTGCAAATCTGACAATTTGATATATAGGCCTTTATGCAGAAAGCAATGCTGAACTTAAGGGGTTAGACGTGGATTCTCTGGTCCTTGAGCACATGCAGGTGAACAAAGCCCCCAAGATGCGCTGCCGGACTTACAGAACTCCTGGTCGGATCAATCCACACATGAGCTCCCCCTGCCACACTGAGATGATCCTGACTGAGAAAGAGCAAATTGCTCCTAAACCAGAAGAGGAGGTTGCACAGAAGAAAAAGATTTCCCAGAGGAAACTGAAGAAACAAAAACTCATGGCTCGGGAATAAATTAGGCTTAAAACAATAGAAGTTGTTAGAATAATGAAAGTTGTTAAGAGTTTGCTTAAAATAAAAGTTAAGTTAAAAAAGCAAAAAAAAAAAAAGCATTGAGTATGAGAACCATTTAATTTAGACTTTAATATATATGTATATATATATATATATATATATATATATGAACGGGATTTATATACAAGAGCAATTGAATATTGAAAAAAATTCCAGTCCAGTCCAGATCAAGCCCATAAGTCAAATATTAGCCCATATGTCAGATAATCAATCTATAAAGTCCTCTTCAGACTCATGAAATAGATGTAAAGATGCTGAATGCAAGAGGATTTCAGGCCAGTGGGTTGAAGTCTTGTGGGCCCAGTGGTGTTGTAAGCAGCTCAGCACTGGCTGGCTTCTCTGCATGGCTTCTCTGGCTTCAGAGGTTTGGTTGCATCAGGGTAGGTTCATGTGGCCTCTCCAGTTCCCAGGGAGTAGAATCATATGTCTTGTCAGTAAAGCCTCTCCCAGGGTGTGAGCTGTGTCTCCCACCTCCAAGGAGGAAAAACAGGAGTTCCAGAATCCTCAGGAGAAGGCCCTATCCATAACTTAGTGCTTTTTTGGGGAGAGGATGGATGGGCAGTTAAGACGTGCTCACTTTCGGAAACCTTGTGCGTGGTGTGTCTAGTGCTTTGACTGGGGTTTTGGATGTTCTTGACCTTCATCCATTAAGAGCAAAGTTTGCTGCAAGAGAGGAACAGTGTTCTTTCCTAGGTGGGGGCTGGCTGACCCACACGCCCTTCTTGTAGGAAGCCACTCTCCTTATGTTCTTAATCTCTTCATCTTTCTTCTGAAGTGACATGACAGAGGTGGCGCTGATTGAGGGAGGATGCCATACGTCTTTGTTTTCTAATAAAGATAAATGGTTTCGTTGAGTGTTTGCTTAGTATCTGAGATGAAAATCAGTTCCAATCCTGGCATTTCTATGAATTGCATTTACTGTAAGTGCCTGAAGGTCAATTAGAAGTATGTTTACGCTTTCATTGTCACAATGTGACAGGAAGGTATAATATTTAGACAGCATCATAGCATTTATGTTCTAAATGTGGACACGATCTTCTTGTTTTACACTGGAGTGGAAATCAATAATGAATAGAGAGGCATTACATCAAATCAAGTCTGAAAGGCTCTTGAAGTCAAGCCAAGTTGCAGAAAGAGAAGGAGGTAGTCCAAATATTTAGGCAAGTTAGTTCTTGCTCAATTTGGGACAGGGGGTAGTGTCATGAAAAGTAAGACTTATTTTAGGCTGATTCTCTAGTTCTTTTCTCTGAAAGTGATAAGCCCTCTTTCATTTAGGGTGGTATCTGGAATGGAATATCTTCAAACCTCATTTCCTTTGATTTTCTTCCTGTAAAGTCCCAGTTTGCCAAAAATACAACCTTTTTATGTTAGATATTTGTCAAAAGATGCGAAGAAATTTGGTTACCTAGTTTAGGAAACACACACATATGCAGAGAGAGAAATTTCTAATATAAATCTTATTAATCTGTTGAATTTATTGCTGGGTTCTTGTGGGAGGGGGATGAAACTGTGACTTAGTTTTACTTAGTTTTTTCACTTTCATCATCTAGAATAATTTAACCAACTGCTTTCCCAAAGTCATGTGGGAAGTTGTGTTGACCCAGATTTGACAGAAGGAAAGAAATTATACCATCTGAAGTTCAGGCCTTGTTCAAGGTAACCTGTGGAGGCATGAGAGGGAATCCAGTGAAGGTAAAGTCTGCTTGGGCACCTTTTGAAAATGGGGTAAGATTTTAAGAGTATTCTTATTCAGAAGTTTATAGTGTTATAAGAGTTGTGTGAAATAAACAAATAGATCAGATAGAAAGAAAAGAATTTCAATGACCACTCTACTATTTTGTTAGTCAGATGTGTAAAATGTCTCTATTTCTAGACCGATGAAATCTCAGGTCCTTATCCTACATCTTTAAAAATGTCCTCCAGAATTATTGTTAACTTGAATTCCAAGGCCAATGAGGTGGAATCATTCAGTTTGTTTTCAGAACTCTTTTGGGAGGAGAATTGCTTCAATGGATATATATGCCAATGGACAGATAAATGAAACGATAGATAGATTCATAGATGGGTGGATGGGTGGTGAATATAAGGGTGATGGATGGATGGATGGATGGATGAATGGTGGTTGGATGGGTAGATGGAAGGCATGGCTTCTTTGATGGACCACGGTGACTATACTAAATGCTCCCATTTTGGTGAGAACTGTTGGCCCCTGACTCTCGCCCCTTCCTTGATTTTTATTTTGCTCAGAGGCATTGTTTGCTCAGGGGGACTCCATTGTTCTGCATCCCCAGAAATGCTGATCTCATGGAGCACTGGAGCCTTAGCAGAGAATGGAGGCATCTTCAGTGAGATTTACCCAACTCCTTTTAAGTTGTTTATGTCTGACCTGATGGGATTGACATTTCCAAAATCATCACAGGACGCCAACTGATGTCAAAGTATGTTTTACTGATGGCAGAGAGTTTGGCTAGGAAATATTCAGAGAATGATGTGGAATTTTGTTGGGGCAGGTAAGAGAGGTGAAGTGTTAAGATGTTTTATGGGGAGAGGGTGTTTTAGACCATTGCCTTGATTACTCTTGGGTTCTTGGCAAGGGAGGTATGTGTGTGTGTGTGTGTGTGTGTGTGTGTGTGTGATAGATAGATGGATAGAATTTATAGAGAGAGACGAAGTGCTCAGGGCTCAGAGACTCAATCAGTGAAATGGATGAATTTGTTTTTATTTTTTCATTTTCTTAAGCGTAGGGTTCTGACAGAATAGGGTCTGGGAAAGTCTTCCCTGGTCCCGGGGGAGCCTATACGCTCCCGATCTTTATAAACAGAAGGGTAGGACACCTGAATTGAGAAAGACATGGAATCTCTGGATCATGGGGCTGAGAACTGAAGGGTGACTTTGCTAGTAACAAAGTTTCCAGGATATGTTCAGGTGTGGGAAGAAACACAGCTCACCCTTTTTTCTGAGCTCATAAATAGTGAAGCAGTGCATTTGCAAAGCATTATTTAATTTCCGCTTTCTTTCCTCTAGTCCTGCAAGACCCATGGGAGAGACCGCTGTACCCCTTGCATAAGAGTCCTGAGATGACTATGGTGTTGCTGCTGCTGATAAAGGATTGCAGCTACTTTTCAGTGAGGGCTATATTCCAGGGATTGTGCTCAAAAGTAATCATCCTTCACCTCATTTGTCCCTTAGACAATGCTGTGATTAAAAAAAGATCATTTTATGGGGAGCTTTTACAACTCTTATCACAATGCATCCATTATGTCAAGCACAGTTGTACTTTTTTTACCCTCATCATTCGCAAAAACATTTGCTTTCTACTTGAGCCCTTGGTATCAGCTCCTCATAACCCCCTCCCACCCTTTCCCTTACGGACCCTTGATAATTTATAAATTACTATTACTTTGTCATATCTTACACTATCCGATGTCTTCCTTCATCCACTTTTTTGTGGTCCACCCCCCCCTACCCCCAAGGGGATTATATGTAGATTCTTGTAATCGGTTAACCCTTTTTACTCCACCTTCCCAGTATCACCACTCTCACCACTGATCCTGAAGTGATCATCAGTCCTGGATTCATGTGATTCAGTTCTATCTGTACCAGTGTACACCCTCTGGTCTAGCTGGGATTGTAAGGTAGAATTGAGATCATGATTATGGGGAGGGAGGAACATTAAAGAACTGTCTCACAAGAGGATATAATATTGATGCACACCTTTCTTTGTTTTAAAACATGTAGTATTTTCTTGTCTTCTTTACACAGCTGCCTCTTGAACCATGTATAAGTTCTGCATGAGCCCAAGAAAGCATTCCAGAATTGCCATTCACCTCAAGAATATCCACAGATTATTATGACACACACAGTCAAATGTCTCTGTATATTCAATGAAACACAATGAAACATAATTCTGGTATTCTCTGTTTTGATCCAAGATCCATCTGACATCAGCATAGATACCTCTTGTTCTATGTCCTTTTCTGAAACAAGACTGAACGTCTGTCACTTCCCAGTTAGTGTAGCTTTCATTGGATGATTTTAAGTAAACATTAACTAGTGTATGATGTAAATGATATCATTCCATAACTTGATCATTCTGTCGATCTCCTTTGTTTGGAAAGGGTCCAAATATTGCTCTCTTCCCATCGTTTGGCCAAGTAGCTCTCTTGCAAACCTCAGGGCATAGACAAGTGAGTGCTTCCAATCAATGCTATGATTTCATGGATGGGGAAACTGAGGCGCATAGGAAGCTTAGCTCTCACTTCACGTGGCTTCCCTCAGGCTTTACAACTATCAAATCATTCCCACAATGACCCTGTGAGACAGGTCGTATTGTTGCCACTCCTAAATTATAGATGAGGAGAGTAGGACACAAGTTTGCTCAAGGCCGCACAGCTAATCTTGCACCAGGGTCTGCACAGTCAGTGGCTGTGTGCCACGCTGCTCTCCTGTAGCAATTGGTGGTGAAGTCAGACTGAGCCCAGAGAGACCAACTAGTGACACTCCTACATTCATATGAAACAGCTGTATCTCAAGAAGTCAGCCCAGCCCAGCCCAGCTCCAGTCCACAGGTCCAATGCTGCCCGGACCTCCTTCAGACTCAGGCAGTTGTGGGCCAGTGATGCAGAAAGTGAGGTGGGTGCAAGAAGATATCAGGCCAGGGGGCACAGATGGATTCAAGGTGAGTGGAAACTGGCAGGGTGCCGATAGCTCAAAGCTTGGCTACTGGGGTCAGGAGCTCCACATGGGGCTGTCTCTGGGGGCAGACACAGAGTCTCAGCAAGGATGAAGGTGAAGGGCTACCAAGAGGGGGTAAAGTTCCCAGGGTCTCCCTTAACTAAAGGCCACACCCACCAGGAAGTAGCATCAGGCTGTCACTTGGTTGACAGATTGGACTCTGCCTCCTGCCGGGAGTATCAAGTGGACATAGTGCCTGGCCACAGAGATGGAGTCCTTGCGAGATGTGGTTGAAATCACATACAGTGGCAGTAGTTAGCAGCAGCCCAGTGATATCTCCTCATGTCCTTTCTGTTGCCTTCCAGGGGAGATAGTGAGGGGAACTCCTTGAGAATTCCACGAGAAAGAGACTCTAGGCATTACTTACCTGAGAGTATTACTTGTGTACCTTTTGGTCATGGGACTCTGAGTCCAGCCGGGGACAGAAAGGGTCTCGGAAGTTACCGTATCCAGCGATGCAGCTGGTATCCAGGTCATTGTACAGAAGAGCAGTAGGTAGGTTGAGCCTGGTAGAAAAGATAGGCTCACCAATCACTTGCCAGATAAGATATCACCAGCCAGCCCACACCTCTCCCCAGGCCTGAGTACAGCAGCCCCTGGGGTTAGTGAGGGCAGGCAATATCCTTGTAGCCCTGGTGGCTTTGTTCCCGTGGGTGTCTTTGAGAACTGCTGATACCAGGATGGTATAGCTTCTGTCAACTGTCACCTCTCCTCTGGCCTTGGATAATCTAAAGGAAGTGTCAGATCATGCCTAAAGTCAGGCCCAGGTTCCTCCTTTCCTGCGGTGGCTCCTTATATGCTAGCCTGTAATTGTCAAGTATTGTCATGATGTCTCTGAGTTTCATAGGCACCCGAAACCCTAACTGTTCCTGGGACCTTGACAGCTGTGCTCCCTCCTCCACCGAGAGGGGCAGGCTCACTGCCTGATTCCGTTACCCTATGAGCCAGATCTGTTGTATTCCAGCCAGTCCTCAGAGGCATGGCCTTTACTTCCGTGTCAGTCTCAAAATAGCCTGTCACATCCTCCCAGGGGAATCTGAAGACACCCAGCCCCTTGTTACTATAAAGCCTGCCTTATACCCTTATACCTTATATACCCTTGTCTCTCTCCCTCTGCTTCCAAATTCCACCCCCCCATGGCCCTGCATAGCTTGTGGTGATGGCTCTTTGGCTGAGGGTATAGGTGGCTAATGAGCTGCTGCCAAGCTCATCTTTCCAGTGTAGAGGGTCATGTGCTTGATGATTCTGTACTCTTAGTGAGGGAGGGCCCTCCTTTGCCAGCAGGGTTAGCAGGAGGTGGCATCTACAGTTACAGACACTCACAATCTCTAAACCCAGGGGATTTGCCGCAAGCCAAGGGGTCCTTCTCTGTGCACCCATTTTGGGTATTCTGTCTCATTAGAGTGTGGTGGGGGCAGGTGAGGACTCATGTGGGCTAATTCTTCAGGAAGATGTCTGGGGGTGCGGACTGATAACATACAGGTTGGCGTCATGGAAGAAAGTCCTTGACAATTTCTGTAAAGATTATAGTTAAGAAAAGCCCAAGAGGCAGTTCTACTCTGAACTATATGGATTTGTCATCAGCTGGGCCCTGATGGACAACCACTGACAACACCTGCGAAGGCATTCGACTGTGTGGACCATAAGGAAGTGCGGATCACCTTGAAAAGATTAGGAATCCCAAAACACATCACTGTGCTCAAGTGAACTTGCACGTGAACCAAGAAGCCGTGGTGCGGACAGGACAAGGGAGTGCTGCGTGGTGTGAAGTCAGGGAAGCTGTGTGACAAGGCTGTCTCCTTCGCCATACTTCCTCCACGTGGATGCTGAGCCGATAACCAGCGGAGCTGGGCTCTACGAAGGAGAATGGGGCATCGGGAGCGGAGAAGCTTGGTAACAACCTATGATACTGCAGATGATACAGCCTTGCTTGCTGGAGGTGAGGAGGACTTGATACACTTGATGAGGAAGACCAGGAATTGCAGCCTTCAGTCTGGATTGCGACTCAGTGCAAAGAAATCTGGTATCTTCGCAAGAGAACCAATAGGCAACATCATGATGAATGAAGAAAAGATGGACGTTGTCAAGGATTTTGTCTTGCGTGGACCCACGATCCAGGCGAATAGCGGCAGCTAAGAGATCCAATGATGCATTGCATTAGGTCAGTCTGCTGTCCAAGACCTTGTTAAAGTGCTGAAAAGCAAGGGTGTGACTTTGAGGACCCAGATATGCCTGCTCCAAGCCACAGTATTTCCAAACAATGGCCTCATTGGGACAGGAAAGTCAGATGGTGAGAAAGAAAGCCTGGAGGAGAGCCAATGCATTTGAATCATGGTGCTGGCAAAGAATATGTTGACAGCGCCATGGACTGCTGAAAGGACAAACACCTGTCTTTGAACAAGTGCAGCAAGCATGCTCTCTAGAGGAAAGGATGGCGAGACTTCATCTCACCGACTTGGGCCATGTTGTTAGAGACCAGTCCCTGGAGAAGGACATCAAGTTGGATAACATGGAGGGGCAGGGAGAGAGGAAGTAACTCAACCCGTCAGATTGGCACAGTGGCTGCCAGGACCGGCTCACCCATAACAACACTGTTCATGGTACATCGGGTTGCTGTGGGTGGGCACCGACTCGAGGGCACTGAACTACAACAACAACAGCTAGTCAGCACCTATTCAGAAGTCCCTGGAGGCCCTGAGTGAATTCATTCTTCCCTGTGTGAGGACAGAGGGAAGTTACATAGGTGTTTCGGCGGGCTCCCTGTGCCCAGCTTCTTTCCCCTCACAGCCCTTACCTGGCCACCAGAAAGAAATCATTGCCATCTTGGGGTTTGATTGAATGCAGGAGAGGGCCAGACCAAGGGGCAGGGAGCAGTGGTGTTGGAGGACTTTTCTCTGCCCTTGGGTGGAGGAAAGACTTGTTTTCTTAAGTCGTGGGTGTTGCGGGTGCAGGGAACTTATTTATCTAGTCTGCGCAGCTCCCTCCAGCATCTCGGGGGTAATTACTTTCCCTCTGAAGTCCCTCGCTAACCAGTCTCCGCTGACTTGTAATTCCCCTTGATGCATTGAATGTCTTCCGTCTGAAAACGTTCCCATCTTGTTAAGTCTTCTGTCCAGCCCGGGTGGTAGTTATTTCTAGAAACCTGATTTCGCTATCAATTAGCACACCCACGGGCAGCAGGGTGGCACAGGAGGGAGCAGAGCTTCCCTGTGTTGAGCGTGGGATCGCCCCGCGTTGGGACTGGCTGGCTGGCAACATCAACAACGTCAAGGACATAGCAGCCTGTGAGTGTGGGGTGGGGAGATGAGTTTCAGGAGTGTTCTGGAGCCTCTTGAAAGGGTCACAACTCGGAGAGAAGTAAAGGAAGATTCTAGGCACCCACAGAAGAATCCACTGCTGTTTCCTGGGGACGGGGAAGGGAGTCTGTCCCAAGTGGGGATGGCGGATAGGAGGGGGATCGGGAGAAGAGCAGGACTGTGTATTGACAGGCAGAAATCCCCTGATACCCAGCTCCCGGAGACTGGGGATGGAGCTGTTGGCACAGAAGTAGATCTGTCTCTCAGCACTTTCAACAGCCTCATCTGCGAAGCCAAAGGTGATGTTCTGGTTGAAGTTTGAGGGCTGGTGGTACCCACGACAGCTTCCTCATCATTGCTGGGGAGGGCCTGCGCTGGCAGGCAGCCTTCGCGGGCCTTCTGGCCATTCCACAGAGGGAGAACATGTTTTTTTTTTCTCAATACTGTCTTGTAAACCTTGGGTTCTGTCCTGGTTCCCAGAGACCCCATGTGTTACAGGGCTTTCCTGGCTGGGGAGCAGAGGCTAGGTGTCTTTACGGAAGGACCTTCCAAGCGTGGCTCTTTCCTGCTGCCTCTGAGTAGGTTTGAACTGCCAACCTTTTGACTGCCAGCCGAGCACAGAGTAGTTCGCTCATACAAAGGGTGTTTGCCTCAGACTTTTAGTAATTTGCACTGCCACCCAGCTGGGAATGACTGCCTCTTGTGTGCTGGGTCCACTGACTTTGGCTGGATGTCTCCCCAGGTGCCCTTCCTCCTTGACTGCTGGGTGTGGGACTGGATTTTGAGAAGTAGATGCTGTAGTCCAGGGGTGATGTGGGCTCCTGGACACCCGCTCCACCCTGGGCCCCCTTCGATGATTGTCTGGGGGTCCATCAGCTGTTGCTGGATTCGCTGCGGGTCTGGGAGCACACCTCCAAGCAACTTCAGTACCTCCTCCCCCCACCCCACCAGCCCATTTTCTTTAGTTAATGTCTGCACAACGTAAAATCAACCATTTCGAAGTGCACATTCAGGGGCCTTGAGTCATCTGCAGTGTTGTACAGCCGTCATCTCTGTCTACTTTCAGAGCACTTCACCACCCCAAGAGGAAACTTACACCCATTAGTCTCTCCCGGCTTCTCCCTCTTCCCCATCCCTTGACAACTACCAATCTGCCTTCTGTCTTTGTGGGTTTATCTAGTCTGGATAGTTCATGGAAATAGAAGTGCACATTATTTGTCCCTTTATTTTTAACTTGGGCTTCTGTCATTTAGGAGAATGCTTTCGGGGTTCATCCATGTTGTATCGCAGGCTAGAGTGTCGTGCCTTCCCTTTACTGAATAACAGTCCATTGTCCGGCCAATCTGCCTGATGCTCAGCATCCAGCGAGGGACATGTGGGTTGCTCCCATCTTTTGACTATTATGCTGCTCTGAACACCAGGACATGAGTGTTCGTTTGAAGATCTGTGTTGCCCCTGAGTCTTAAGATGGCAGATTATGTGGTCATCCTATTCTTAGGGGGACTTAGTGGTATAGTTCTCAGAGGGGAAGTGGAGGGGGTTCCAGGGCCCTACCCACAGACCTGCTGCTTCTTTTTGGGGCCCTGAGGCTGGGGATTCTTTTCAAAGTCAGACTTCCTGAGAGGAGGCAGGAAGTTAAATCTTTTTAAGAAATATAAATCAATTCATTGGGGGCACATACATCTCTTATAACAACCCATACATCAGTTGTGTCAAGCCAACTTGTACATATGCTGTCAGCATTTTTAAAAACATTTTCTTTCTACTGGAGTCCTTGGTGTCAGCTCTCCCCACCCCCTTCCTCCCTCCCCCACCCTCTCACCCTTGTGAACCCTTGACACATCATTATCATTTTCATGTCTTACACTGTCGCTCTCTCCCTTCACCCATGTGTGTGAGAGAACTCGATCATTGCAATTGGTTCCCCTTTTCTCCCTCTTCTCACCCCCTCTCCTACTCTCATAGTATCGCTACTTCCATTACTGTTCTTCAGGAGTTAATCTGTCCTGGAGTCCGTGTGTTGAGAGCTCTTATCTGTACCAGAGGACATGCTCTGGTCTAGCCGGATTTGTAAGACAGAGCTGAGGTCATGATAGTTGGGCGGGGGTGGGGTGGGGAAGCCTTAAAGAACAAGAGGCATGCTGTGTGTTTCCTCGGTGCTACACTGCACCCTGACTGACTCGTCCAGAAAGCTGTCTTGCCTCCTATTCTCAGGGCCTTGCTGCACCATGCGTTTGTTTAGAAGTAGCAGAGCACAAAGTCACACGTTGGGGAAAATTGTCCTCATAAGGTCACAAGCACACACACAGAGACTAGACTGGCCTGGCCTGTCGGAGGGACCAGCATTCTGCTGCCTGACTCTTCTTTCTGAACTCTGGGGCTGTGTGTGTGTGTGTGTGTGTGTGTGTGTGTGTGTGTGTGCATGCACCTAGGGGTTGTGTATGTGTGGCACACACAAAGTGGATGTGGCCACCCTATGGTCCTTGTTCCTCTCGCACCTCTCCAAGCTGCTGCATGGTCCCAGCTCCAAGGCCACCACTGGCCACGGAGAGGGGAGAGGCCTTTCCCACCACATTTTCTCTCCAAGGAGATTGTGGGCAGGTCCCCTGTTGGCTAAAGGCCCGTCCCCATTGCTGGACTGCCTAGGACTCACTGGAGACCCTGGGGAAGCCTTCCTCTTTTTTTCCACTGACAACTGCTCATGGCAGGGGCTGTTGGCTTTGCTTCAGGAAATAAACGGGTGAGGGGCCCTTTCTGATTCCACTCTGGGCCGCCTTTGCTGGGGATGGGGTGGGGGGAGGGTGTCTCTGGTCCCAGGAACCAATCCAAGACCCCCAGCCAGAGTCTGCAGGCCTGTTCCTCCTTCATGCCTGTGTTTTGGAAAAGGGTACTTGCTGAGTTTCTGATTTGGTTTTGACCCGTTTAAGTCTCAGAGAAAGATGAAACTTCCGGCTTCTATTCCTTTATTTCCTGCTAATGGCGGTGTGGGACTTCAGCCCTGGTGGAAACAAAACTTTCTATAAAAGTCAAGCCCTGGTGGATGCTGGGGCAGTGGGTCTGTCTTTGTTCCCTGGGAGATAGTGGCGGCATTTGGCACAGAAATGCACAGTGGGGGGCAATAGGTCCTGCTCAGTCTCTTTCTGCGTTGTCAGGGAACCTCCTGGGGGACCTTCTGCTTCAGTCATCCCGGCGTTTGCCTTTGTTTCTCATCAGCGGAGCAGGGCGCCAGGATTCGTCGTAGGACTTGCCGGTTCCGGCGGGGCGGCCTTGACGCATCAAAGAAAAATCGGATTCCTAAGAGGGTTGACCCACCTCGACCTCAACACGGATGCTGTTTTGGGGGGCGGGAGTGGAGGAACCTCGCGTGCCTGGGAGAGCCTGGGGGAGGGGCCCCGCCCAGTCTGGTCCCAATTAGAAGCAGCCGGTTATGAAATGGAAGCGCGCCAGGCCGCCTCTCGAAACCGCTTCTAATTGTGCCTTCTTCGGCTTGAAATGCTGCTTCAATTAGCCTGATTGCTCGGGTTTTTAAGTGCGCTCTTCCAGCTCGGCTAATCCTCCTGGAGGCCAGGCGCGCTCTGCTTCTCTCACCTGCATCGGGCCCGGACGCCCCTCCTGGGGGCCAGGCAGCTCGGGCTGGCAATTTCCAGTTTATTGAGATATTGGAACCTTCCCTCCCCTCCTCCACCCCCCTCCCCCTGACTCTTATCAACACTTTCTAAAGCCTTGCCTGGGCTGAGGCCACCTTGGCCTGCTGGGTGGGGTGTGCTGAGCCAACCACCTACAGTGGCTCCTAAGACATGCTCCAAGTGGGGACAGCGCAGGACCCCCGCTGTGAGTGCAGCTTTCTCATCCCACAATGGGGCAGAGGCAACAGGTCCAGGGGTGAACTCCCACCTTCGCTTGGTGCCCAGGCCCCTGCCTGGCCGACCCCACCCCAGAACACCTGGTCTGACTTTGGGAATGAGTCTGGGTGCTGGCAGCTGCCTCGTGGTTCTTGGGCTCTGAGCGCCCAGGGTGTCCCCTGAGAGATGGCGATTCGGGAGCACCCCCTTTGAAGTGCCGAGTTGGCAAGTTGGGAAGATGGGGGGGGGGGTGGTGAGGGTGCAGTCTGCGGAGGCCACAGAGCAACTGAGGCAGTGAGGGGAGGGACTGACCCCGCTCAGGGTCCTCTGCTCAGTTTCCAGCCCTAGAAGCTGCCAGGGAAGCCGAATGAATGCAGAGACAAATGCTCAGTCCCTCTCCGCCCCTCCCCCTGCCCCCTCCCTGCCCCCCCCCCCACCTCCCACAGCATGGTGGGAATAAAGATGCCTTTGGATCTTGGAGAAAAATAGTCTAACTGGTCATTGCTCTGCTGAGCTCTCTGTGAGTGGTCAGTGCTCAGCATGGTGTTGGCCATCACACTGGAGGGGCAGGTGGGGGTGTGGGGTGGGGTGTGCAGGCGTTGGGTTGAATGGACTGGTGGAAGTGGACTCGTGGGTCAGATGGGCGACTGGGAATGGGGTGGTGACTTGGGGTGGGGTCGTGGGCATGTCGGGGTGATGGTGGTGGGTGAAGGACTGGAGTGAGGTTTGTTGGTGTGAACGGTGAGAGAATGGGCCACATGTTGGGGACAGGGGCCTATGGAAGAAGGTGCAGGGAAGGTCTCACCCAGTGGTCAGTGAGGTCACCCTCCACTGCCGATGTCCCAGTTATGTTTCCAAGGATGGACATCCTCCTCCCACCCAGGCATGAAGCTCAGTGGGTGCCCCACCTGGGCACTGTCATGAGGCCGGGAGCCTGGCGGTGCTCTGTGTGTGTGGTGCAGGTGCACACGTGATGGTTTTGATGGGCTGTTTGCGTCGTTGGCCCCTTTCTTGGAAAACCACTGAGCTAGCCCCACCGTCTTTGAGGACCAGCTTATGAATTGTAAATGGAGGGGGTTGGAGAACTCTCCTTTGACAGTTGCCACTGGCTAGGATGACCACGTGGGCCAGGGATTTCTGGGTCTTCCACCAAGAAACCCTCAGGGCGTGGGACAGAATGATGGCACAGCAGGTCCCTGGGGGTTGGTGTTGCTGCCCTGGGAAACCAGAGGGACCTGAGCAGAGACATTCCTCTCCCTTCCTCCTTCTGGGGTCTCCTTGGAAGCACAGCTCGCCCCAGCTGCCCAGGGAAACCCTTGGACCAGTGGACACACCTACCAAATGCTCAACTCAGAGAGTCTGCAGTTCCTGGGAAGCAGGGGGCAGCCTTGGGGGTGGACAGACTCTGGACCCCTGTTGAGCTACCCCTCCTTCTCTTTCTCTTCCCTGTCCCCTCCCCCATCCCCCAGTGATCCACTGCTGCCCCTCACAGACAGACCACCCGCACTCTCATCCTTGCTTTGGGCCGGTTTGCTGAGGGTCCAGGCTGAGCCCTCTTATCGGGCCTGGCTTGGGGTAGAGGGGGCTTTGCTTTGTTCCAAATTCTTGTGAGAACCATCACCCTCTGTCCCTTGCTGCCTTTCTGCTGGCGGGGTCAGGATCAGGTTGATTGAGTTGGAGAAGAGAGGACTGTATTTCCCGGGACTGGGCGAGATGGAACTGGGTTCATGTTCATGTCTATGAGTCTATGCATGCGTGTGTGTGTGTGTGTGTGTGTGTGTGTGCACGCGCGCGTGCGCACCAGCAAGTGACCTGTCTTCAAGGAAAGGGTACCTGGCTGGCGACGACACTGGATGGCCCGCACCTTTCAGAACCTTGACTGGGCCGTGGGGACTTCAGACAAGGTGTCCCCTGTGTGCTGCCCTGTGTGGGTGGGACGGAAGTTCCCTGGATGGCTATCCCCATGCTCCCGCCCGTCTCTGCTCTGCTCGCTTAGCGCTCCGTGAGGGATTTTTTTTTTTTAACTCAGTTGTGATGACTCGCTCCTCCCGTTTAGCTTTAATTAGGTTCCATAAAACATCTCCTGCTGTGAGTTCTGGTTCAGTAATGACTCTATCTTTCAGGTTCAAAGAAACCCGAATCTTCTCTTTTCGTAATTTAACAGAACATTTCACGCTATAAGGGCTGAACATCCCCAGATCCCGCCGGCTTCCCCAAAGTCATTCCAAGAGGTATTGTTTTTAGGACCAGGGAGGCTGACCAGTGTCCCCTGTACGTCTCCCCGCTGTGGTCCATGTCCACCCCACTGTAGGGATGAATCCCCTGCTGTGTGGGATCCAGTCCCCTCGACAAGAACTCAGGGGTCTGCCCTCAAAGGTGACGATTCAAAACCCAGGAAGATAACAAGCAGCTGCAACCTTGTGCCCTGTGCTCTGAAAATCTTCTTGTCTGACTGAGGATGAGGCACCCTGGCCGTCCAGTTCTTGACAGTTAGCGGAGAGGTCAGTGGTTCAAAGCTACAAGCCGCTCTGTGGGAGGAAGCTGAGGCAGTCTGCTCCGTAAACCTCCACAGCCTTGGGACTTGCACGGAGCGGTTCTGCACTGGCCCTTAACCGAGATTGACCCAACATCAACAAGCTGTTGGTTTGTTGGATATTGGTGCTACAATTCAGGAGTCCTGGGATGGTGCATGTGGTTAATGGAAAAGTGGGAGGATGGAGTCCGTCCAGAAGCACAGTGGAAGAAAGGTCTGGTGATCCACTGCTGAAAAAACCAGTCACTGAACACCCTGCGGGGCTCAGTTCTGTGACATCCAGGGGAGTGGGGGTCATGAGGCAGAGGCTGCTGGTGGCCAGTGGTAGTGTTGAAGCCAACATGCAAGATAGCCTGGCTATGGTGGTCTCTGCTTTCCCTGCATCACAGCTGTGCAGGGCGGGTCACAGCCAGAGTGGGAGCTTCCTTCTAACTTGAACACCACACTAAGGTGACAGAACCTGGGAGACTAGGATGGCACCTGTCTTCCACGACAGGAGGGGCCTTCTGAGGCTGTCCTTGGGGTCCCCTGGGGGATAGTGAAGGTGGAATGAGGGAGTGGATCCCCATGGACAGTCAAGCCGGCTGATGGGAGCAGGGGTCTCCTTCTGCAGCCCTCCTCTCCTCACCTGACTCTGTGGCTTACTCAGGTTTTTGCTTGGGACAGCTTGGTTCTTTTTGCCTCTCCTATCCTTCCTCCCTCCCCATCCCTCTAGAATTTTCCATCACTCCCTGCCTGTCTCAGCCCCCATCCCTGGCCTCCTAGCATGCTTCAAAATCTTATCTTTTGGTGTAAACCCACTTGTCTTTTTCTTTGTTTTCCCATAGAAACCAGACTAACTTTGCTAAGTGCAATGTTCTCCAGTTTTGTCCACGGCTTGTGGTGTTTCAGAGAGTTGTCACTGTTTCTTTATTGAGGCATACAATTCCATTGTATGAATGTACCAGATTTTGCTTACCCATTCCTTTATCATCTGAGTTTTGCGTTGTTTCCATGCCTTTGCTATTATGGAAACAGCCACAATGGATATAGGTGTGTCTATGCCTGTCTGTGTTGCATTCTTTAAAATTTTCTAGTATGACTGATTTTAATAACTATGCCAGAAAATGCACAGCCACGTGACTTTGTTCCCTTCATATTGAGGCACTTCTCTCTCTCTCTCTTTAATTAAATACTTCTATTGGGGGTTCTTACATGTCTTATCACAATCCATACATTCCTGCAGTGTGTCAAACACATTTGCACATATGCTGCCATCATCATTTTCAAAGCATTCTCTTCCCACTTGAGCCTCTGATATAAGGTCTCCATTTCTTCCCCCTCCTCCCCCACCTGCCCTCCCTCATGAACTCTTGAAAAGCTATAGGCTATTGTTTTCATATCTTACATTGTCCTCTATCACCCAGCACCCATGTTTCTGTTGTTTGAACCCCTGAGAGGGGGTTCTAGGTTGATCCTGTTCTCGATTCCCCCTTCCTCCCCCCACTCTATTCTCTACTCTCATTGTCGGCCCTGGGGGGTTTATCTAATTTGGATTCCCTGTGTTGCAGCCTCTTATCTGTAGCAGTGTGCATGATCTGGTCTAATCTGATTTGTAAGGTAGAATTGAGGTCATGATCGTGGGGGTAAAGAAGCACCTAAGAACTAGAGGAAAGTTGTGTGTTTCATCGGTGCTATAATGCACCCTACTGGCTCATTTCTCTTTTTATTTTTTTTAGGGTATGTACCCACTCAAGAGCTTGCAGGATCCTAAGGTACTTGTATTTGCTTTTGGTTAAGGAAGTGCCATACTGATGTCCACAGTGATTGTGAAATGCTAAGGTTCCACCCGTAATGGATGAGCATTTCAAACTCTTTGCATCTTCTCCAGCACTTATTTTTTGTGTTTTATTGAATTTTGCTGGAAGTTGTGTTGTGATGTGGTATCTCATTGTTGTTTTTAGTTTGCCACGAACTCAAACATTTCTTCATAGGGTGGTTGGCTGTCTGCATGCCATCTTTGGTAAACTGTCTTTTCGTGTCTTGTGCCCATTTTAAAATTTGGGTTATTTGTATTTTTCTTGTTATGATGTTGGTAGTTTTCTATAGATTTTGTAAATGAGCCATTCAGCTGTTGTATTATTACTAAACATTCCCCCCAACCCCCAATCTGTGGGTTCTCTGTTAACTCTTTGGATGAAGTCTTCTTTTTCTTCCAAATCATTTTATTGGAGGCTCACGCAGCTCTTATCACAATCCATTGTGTCAAGTGCATTTGTCAATCTGTTGTCATCATTATTTTCAAAACACTTTCTTTCTACTGGAGTCTATAGTATCAGCTTCTCATTCCCCCTCCCCCACCCTCCCTTCCTCGTGAATCCTTGGTAATTTATAAGTTATAATTGCTTTTTCATCTTTTACACTGACTGATGTTTCCTTTGACCCACTTTTCAGTTGTCCACCCCCGTTAGGGAGGCTTATATGTAGATTATTGTCCTTTTGTCCCCCCACCTTTCCCTTACCCTCCTGGTATCGCTACTCTCAATAACAATCCTGAGGGGTTCATTTGCCCTGGATTCCCTTTGTTTCCAGGTGTTTGTTATCTGTACCTGTGTACATGCTTTGGTCTAGCCGGATTTGTAAGGTAGAATAGGGGTCAAGATAGTGGGGGGAAGAGGAAGCATTAAAGAAGTAGAGGCAAGCTGTGTGTTTCATCAGTGCTATACTGCACCCTGATTAACTTGTCTCTTCCTTGTGACCCTTCTCTGAGGGGATGTCCAATTGCCTACAGATGGGCTTTGGGTCTCCACTCTGCACTTCCCCTCATTCACATTGGTATGATTTTTTTTTTTGTTCTGAATCCTTGATACCTGATCCCATCGACACCTCATGATCACACAGGCTGGTGTGCTTTCTCCATGTGGACTTTGTTGCTTCTCAGCTAGATGGCCATTTGTTTAGATTCAAGCCTTTAAGATCCCAGCTGCTGTATCTTTTGATAGCTGACCACCATCAGCTTTATTCACCACATTTGCTATGCACCCATTTTATCTTCAGTGATCGTGTGAGGAAGCTGAACATCAAGGAATGTCAAATTATTAGAACAAAGTGTACTTGTGTTGAGGGAGTACTTGAATAGAGGTCCAATGTCTGCTACCTTGATACTTAACAGAAATATATGTGCATAGCTATTTCCCTATCATAATATATAAATATATTTACATATGTACATTTCTGTATTTAGACTTCTATAAATGACTTTTGCTTCCTAGTTCTTTCTTCTATTTTCTTTTGTTTTCCTCTCATCCCACTGTCATGTTCAGCCTTAATTTGGGTTTCAGTAATTCCTCTTGGTTACATTACCTTTGATCAAGCCCTACCAGGAATCCTACACCATCCTTACCATGAATTTTAGATCAGTTGTTGTCCCTTTGTTCCTGCATTTGTTAATACCCACTTTCTTTCCCATGCTTCCCATGCTCCTGTGTACTCCTGGAACCTTTGGTCCCATTGTTTTCTCCTCCAGATTGTTTATCCTGCCTATCTTATCTAGATAGACCAACAGAGACAATCGTAAGCACAAAAACAAGACAAAGCCAAACAAAATAACAAAATGAAACAACAATAACAAAACAACAAAAAAGAGAAAAGCCTATACATAGGTCTAGGTCTATTTGTTGACCTTTAGCTGTGTTTTCCAGTCAAGTCTGATGGGGGTTCATGCCCTAACTCCACAGTCTATTTTTGGTATTCCCAAGGACTTCATTGCTTTGCTCCTGTTGCATGTCTGTAGCATTTTGTTGTGGGAGGTGGGATCAGATCAGGCATAATTCCTGCACTGTGTCTCCAGTGTTGTCCCTCCGGTCAGGGGGTGGGGTGGGGCACTCTCTCTCCTTCCCTCGTTGTTTGCGCCTGTCTGCTTGATCAGATGCACCCCTCCCTGAGCTGTAGCTTTAATGCTGTCCTCTGAATTCTTTTGGGCAGGGGTTGGGGGGATGTCCCCATAGTTGGGGTTGGGGCCAGCCCTAAAGACTTCTCTATTGGTTGGACGAAGTCTTTTGATGTACCTAGTGCCATATTTTCAAAAGATCCCAGTCCTTGACTTTGCCTTCTATAGTGTAGCTATTTTTCTTTAAATTCAGTAGTATGTTTATACCTTGGATTACGGCCCTTATGCTTGCCCCTCTGTTACGTCGATGGTCTTTATGGTTATGTGGTTGATCTTCAGATCTGAGATCCATCCTGAGTTAGGTTTTGCACATAGTGTGAAGTCTGGGTCCTGTTTCATTCTCTTGCAGGCAAGGCAAGCCTATGCCTTTCCCAGTGGATCAGTCTGGTTCATCTCAACGCTGATGCTATTAGTTGGATTGTGGGGTGGAGGGGGTGTCTGAGGCGTGCTCTGCTTCCTGAGGACAAGCCGGAGCCGTCTACTCCCGTGCAGCTGTACAGTCTTAGCAGTCGGCAGGGGCACTTCGACCCTGCCCTGTAGATCCCCATGAGTAGGAATCAACTTGATGGCAGTGAGTTTGGCCTTTGGTTATTCAGATATTAACATACGACTTATGAAAACTGTGTAGTAAATCCACTACATTTTCATTTCATTTTTTTTGTGGGCACCACTGCTCTCTGGTGGGAGTAGGAGGCCCAGCCTTGCTCCTGGAAAGCTGCTGCTGGATTTGAACCACCCACCCAGTGGGCCACAGTCCCGCACACAACCACTACGCCACCGGGGCTCAGCCCCATTTTCATTTCTTAAATTATTTATTTTGATTCACTAATTTACAGCTGCATGAGCTCAGGCTTGCTTTTTTACACACCCTTGCCCCCCCAGCAGGTTACAATTCATGAAAACGCAAACCAAACAGATTGCTATTGCGCAGGCGCCGACTCATGGCAAGCCCGCGTGGAGCTGCTGAAGTAGAGCTGTGCCCATATGACTGTCAGTCACGGTTGTTTTTTTTTTGAGGGGGTGGTAATCAGGTCACCAGCCCTTTCCCCGAGGCACCTCTGGGTGGATTTGAACCTCCAGTGGCTCCTAGCATGCATCGCCACGACTTTTCATTTTGCCGTCAGGTTGTCACAGATCCGGCCGATGGGAGCCCATGTAAACTGGGTCCTTCCGCCGCTCAGCGTCGTTTTCTGAGCTCTTTCTTCCTCGCCGCACATATGCTGTTCCAGGCTCCACCACCCCTGCCTTTTCTCCTGGAATCCCTCTGAGACGGTCTCCTGTGGCTTCTCAGTCGCCGACCACAGTTTGGGGCCTGGAGGATGTGAAGCAGGGTCTTCAGGGGCTGAGGCATGAGCCTCCCAAATGGACTATGTTGGTGGAGCAGAGACTGTGGCTCCGACCCTTGGAGATGTGCGCGTGGTCTATTTTTAGGCGGGCCGAATGATGCGATGGAGAAGCTTCTTCTCCGTGAAATGGACACACTGCCCATCACATTACTAATCACCGGGCCTCCTTCAGAGAATGGGAAATTCCCACCCAGCCCTGTCTTCAAGCCTCTTCATGTGAAAGGCCTCCAAAGGGCTGCCTCCCATCCGTTCCCAACCCAAACCCGCTGCCTCAGTTGATTCCGACTGATCACAACCCTACGTGGGATGTCCGCGGCAGCAAAGCTTCTCCTTCAGAGCAGTTGGTGGGTTTGAACTGTTGACCTTGCGGTTAGCAGCCCATTGCCTAACTCCCAGTGTCAGCGCTGAGCAGAGGTCCTCTCCAGTCTTCCCTCTGTGAGGGCAGAGCATCTCGTGGACTTCTCTGAAGTTACAGAGCTCCCTTAGAGTCTCCCCCAAGATTGGGAGCCACATAAACATTTGCTAATCCTGTTGTGTCCTTTCCAATATGATATGCATGTGGGTGCACACAGACCTGTCTCTATGAGTGTACATGGTGCGTATCATTGAGGGCAACTGCACAGGTGTGTATGCATGTGTGCCTTTGTGTGTGTGTGCATGTTGTGCAAGTGAATGTTGTATAAGAGGTGACAGTCCGGGTGAGTGCAGCAATGATGAAACATGCAACTTTCCTCTAGTTCCTAAATGCTTCTCTCCCCTCCCTCCTGCCCTCCAGCTCTCACGATGCCAATGCTTCCTTACAAATTTGGCTAGACCAGATGATGAACACTGGTACAGATTGGAACTGGAAACATAGGGAATCCAGGGCAGATGATCCCTTCAGGACCAGTGGTGACAGTGGTGATACTGGGAGGGTGGAGGGAAGGCGGGGTAGAAAGGGGGACCTGATTATAAGGATCTATATATAACCTCTTCTCTGGGAGACAGACAACAGAAAAGTGGGTGAAGGGGGACCTCAGACAGTATAAGATATGACAAAGTAATAATAATAATTTATAAATTATCAAGGGTTCATGAGAGAGGGGGCACAGGGGAAGGGATGGATAAATGATGAGCTAATACCAAGGGCTCAAGTAAAAAGCAGATGTTTGGAGAATGATGATGGCAGCAAATGTAAAAATGTGCTTGGCATATAATGGATGCATGTATGGAGTGTGATGAGTTGCATGAGTCCTAATAAAATTATTTTTAAAAATATTAAAGAAGAAATGTGTTTGACCCAATGGATGGATGGATGGATTGTGATAAGAATTTTATGGTCCCCCAACAAAATGATTGGGGAAAAAAAGAGGTGGTATGGTGGAGTCACTGGACAGTGGCTCAAGAGGAGCCCCATCCAGGCAGTTCTGAAGAGGAACCATCTCACTATCCCCCCTGCTCCCCACCTCTCCCAGTTGCAAGAGGAGTGAATTATGTGCTTTAGAAAACAGTTCCTTCCTGCTGGGGAGGGCCTAGCACAGGCAAGGCAGGCATAAGGGAGTAGCACTGGGAGAAAAGAGTGTTATCAGCCATGTGTACACTCAGGCCAGGCTCAGAAAACTGCCCACTGCCCTTTCTTCTGTCTGAGAGTGAGTTCCCTACCCCTGATGGCATTTACATTCATATGTGTATAAGAAAGAGTCATATCCAAGAGACACTGTACATTAAGAAAACATCCCAACCCAGTGCAGTCCTAGGGCATACGTCTGATATTATCCCATAGGTCCGATACCAGTCTATAAGGTCTTTTTCAGACTCATGAAACACATGCAATGATGTCGAATGCAAGAAGATCACAAGCCAGATGGGTAGAATGCCTTTGGATCCAGTGGTGTTGTAAACATCTCAGAACTGGCAGGGGTCTCCAAGTGCCTCCTCCAACGAGGGAGGTCTGGTTGCATCCATGTGGCTTGTCCGACTCAGCGCACGAGGGTAGCTCCATGTTACAGCCCTTCTCCTCAGGGATGTCTCACAGGAAGTAAGTCTTGTCAGTAGAGAGTCTCTAAGGAAGTGCACCAAGAAACAGTGTCTCCACCTTCAAGAAGGAATCACCACATTCCCCAGAATTTTCAGGAGAAGGCCACACCCACACAGAGGTCTCATTGGCTATCTCCAGATTGACAGGCTAGACTCCACCCCTACAGTCTTAATCCTCAAATTGACACCTGATGAGGTGGCTGCCACAGGAGGTAGTGGGGATTCTCAGAGAGGTCCAGTGATTTCCTCTGAATTGGGCCCCTGGGAGAGAGAATTCCCACTCGAACCCCACCCTGCCACCACCTGGAATCAAGCAGCAGGCTGGGGCTGCCTCTCCCCTCTGGTGTGTCCCTCTCAGCCGCAGGGAATCATCAGCACTCAGCCTCCCTGGCTCCCATCCGAGGCGATTGTGTGCGTGAGCTTGGTTTCCTGGCAACACACAGGAGGGGCCCTAACCTTGCCTCCAAGGAAGAGGCAACACAGAAAGCTTCCTGGAAGAGATGATTCTGGAACACATCGTTCACACTTCTACTGCAGGACCTTTGCACTGGCTGTGCCTACCCTCTGGGACACCCCCTTCCCCAGGTATACTTCCGTCTCCCTCCCCACATTCTTCAGGTACTCATGTTCTTCTCTGCTTGCCCTTCCTTGCTCTGTGTTCACTGGTAGCCCCTTCTAGTGCCCCGGAGCCCTGTGGCTTCAATAGTAGTTGGAACCTATCCAGAAGCTCTGTGGCAGGAACACCTGGCGACCGGCCCATGGAAAGATGATTGCACACACGAGCAGCCCTGGGGCAGCTCCACTCTGCCACGTGGTGCCATTAGGAGGTGGAAGTTGTTCCGTCCCCACAGCATGCTCTGCTTTCTTCTAGGTTCTAGTGCCATGGCCCCCCAGATCTCACAGAGAGTGCTCCTGATGATGGGGTCTATTGTGGAAGTGAACAGGTTATCCTTCAGGTGAGAAATGCCCAGGATAGAGTTGTTCGGTCAGGACATGTCACTAGCCCAGAGGCCACGCTGCTCTTCCATAAGTCTCAACCTAAGGACATTCAGTTCGAGCTAGGTGGGTGTCAAACTCAGCTCCCTGAATTAAGTGCCCGGAGGACACCCCCTCAACTCCACAAGCCAGCCTCCTGCCCCCAAGCACCCAGCTTTACTTGCTCCATGGACTGGGAAGCCCACTTTATCTCAGTGCTCTGGCTCCTGGTTCTGCTGCTCTTGCGTCCCTCCTCTGTTGTCAAAGACGTCTTTTGGAACATAGATGTTTTCTGTGCAGGGATCTTGGGGTCCAGAGGTCATGTTCCTGTCCTGACTCTCGCTGGAAACGAGATCTCCCCTTTCTGCTTCTGGGATGTCTCATTTTTCCCAACCCAGCAGGATGATGATGACCATGTGTCCTGTTAGAAGGCACCCACAATGGATCTGACGTTTCCCTTCCCTTCACTTCCCCAGACCCAACAGGAAAAGGTTGTTTAGTGGGAGTTAAAGAGACCATGACTGGGAGAGCCACATCAACTAATTGACTGCATTGGAGAAATCACCACTATGCTTTAAAATTATTTTTGCTTTTGTATCCTGCAACTGGACCATAGACTCTCAGAAGTCAAGGGTTTGGACTGCTTCCCTCATGAACAAGCTGGGTTATGGCCCCTGGCATGTGGCGGGACACTAGGTTGGACAGGGTGGCTCAAGTGTGGCCTGACTCCCTGGCCACTCAGGAAGCACGTGGGCTGTTGCCTGCTCTCCCTCCCAGCCCACCGTGTGGCCATAGCACAGCCTGCCCTGTGGCAGCCCCTGGGTGCCTCTGATGCACTCTGTTCATAGGTGAACTCGACCTTACCTCCTGTGAATTTCCACGGGCACACGTTGCTTCTTCCGTGCAGCTGCTCATAGGGTGGTCCCTGCATGGTTACAGGCTTGTGACAAAATAACTGCGGAAATTGAGAGCAAGCATTTTGAAGTCTTTACGGCAATTTCCAGGGCAATTTTGTGTCTGTTGAATCTAATAAAAAATAAATAATAGGGCTTGCATTTTGTACACTTTTCCAGTAATTTATTTTACAAAATTTCAGTAATTTCCCCAAAGTACCAGTTTGTGATGAATGAGAAATAAAGCATATATAAAGATCCTTTATCACAGAACATATGATAAACTCGGCTTTGGAGAGCAATTGTACACTGGGCAAGCTTTAGGGAGCGTGCTGTGGCCCCAGACAGTGGTCTCTGCAGAGTGGCCACAGGAAGAGAAGCAAAACACGGGAGTCTGAAGGTGCTCAGGCCCCAGCAAGTACAGTGGGAGCTGGTGTCTTGGGCCTGGAGGCAAGAGGAGGGCAGGCGTGGTTAAGAGCCTTCCGAGACTGGCAGTGCTGCTGTGGGTGGGCTGACCAAGTCCATGGTTTCTGTGGGTTGCTGTGCTTGTGGTTAGTTGCTGTGAAGTTGATGCCAACTCCCGGTGCCCCTGTGGGTGGGGCAGAACTGCTTCATTGGGGTTTCTGGGCTGTGGAAACCAGAATGTGCCTTTGGAGGGAGCATGGTGAGACTTGTGCATGTTGGACATGTTTTCCTGAGACAAGTTCTCCTTCCCCAGGGAAGGCCACCATCCTTGGTCTAGTGGAGAGGCGATGGAAAAGGGGAAGACGCTGGACAAGATGGATTGGCAGAATGATTGCAACAGAGGGCTCAAATGTAGTAAAAATATGAGGAGGCAGAAGACCAGGCAGCGTTTTGTCCCGTATGATAGGACGTCAACTGGATGGCAGTAGATTTCTGGTAGTGATGGTAAAATATGGTGCAAAATTGGCCTTGGCACAGCTTCCAGGGAGAAGTGGGGGCAGTGCTCCCTCCCCACCCCCCCCCCCCACACCTAAGTCTGGGTTGGTCTTTGGCTGACAATGTGTGGGGAAAGAAAAGCTAAGTGACTTCAAAGGACAAGTCACTAAAAAGCCATGTGCGGTTCCCAAGATGTATCAGAATTCTTGCTCCCGGAGTCCTGAGGTTCTACGGATACAGTCCCACTAGCTGGAGAGAACCATGCTGGATGGTCCACATGCAGGTGCAATGATAGATAGCCCTCATAGAGCCAACCCTTTAGCACCTGCATTGGCTCCCTCAGCACCTGCAGTCAACTCCCAACTTAGGGCCCAGACATCATAGAACATTGAAGGATTCCCCCTACTGTGGATTTTGGGAGCCCCGTCCCGTAGAGTCCACAGGCAGACCCCAATGAAGACCCTTTTATGGCACAACAACTTGGGACAGATTGTGAGGACACTCACTGGAACAAGGACTTAGCCAGCAAGCTCACTCCTCACTTATCAACATGCCATATAAACTCAAGTTGAAGGCGAGTTTTCCCAGCACATTTTTAATGCTGAAAAACCCCCCAGTTTGGGGTGGTGGTGGTAAAATTAGGTGCCTTGGACTATACTTGACTAGAGGTTTCCAGCACCAGATCAATGAGAAAAATGGAAGACGATCACATCAGTTCTCAAAATGGAGCCTGAGTTCATCATTTCATCATTGACCAGCCAAGCTGACACGTCATGGAAATCATCCTGGTCAGCACCACTTTTGCCTTGCAGCTGGGTGTTCATTGCTCCCAGAAGCACGTGCCATTCACTCACAGAGTCGTTGGTTGTTATTGTATGTGAAATGTCAGATGACAAGACACGTGATAAGTGAGGAGTAGGTGTATCATCCTGTGCAACTTGCTCCCCCCATTAATATTTCATCAGTGTTTCTCTGTGCCATTAACTGTTGTTCTAAAACATCCATTTTAATGGCTACATAATATCCCATAGTATAGATGTACTATAATTCATTTGACCAGACCTTCAGGCTAGAATTTTTAAAATTGTGTGCAGGGAAGAAAAGTTGTTTGGGATCTGGACGCCGTGCATCTAATTTAGCACCTAGGTGGGAATGTGCATGCTCCCGGATGCACTCATCCATCTCCCCAATAAACTTTGCTTTGCACAGGAATGGTCATTGGTGTATCTTTTTCCACATAAATCAAAAAGGTGAGTTATTAATCTTGACATTGAGATGCAAATGACTCAGATGAAAATAAGCCAAAGACGCTTTGAAAAGAATGACATCATAATAACAAGATGCTAGTATTTTGAACTTAAAAATAGCATGGGCTATTGGAATACTGAGCATCTCAGAGGGCAGAATGGGTTCAGCCCACCCAGGGGCTCAGAAACAGAAAGACTTAACAGCCTGCTTCCATACAGATTACAAGCAAGACAATCCATTAGGAACAGTTTGACATTGTTGCATGGGTTTCTGTAAGTCAAAATTGATTGATAGCAGTTAGTAACATAACAGTCACAACACATGAGCATACAGACTGCCATGCAGATTCATTTCCTAGGGTTGCAGCGACAAAGTACCCTAAACCAGGAAGCCTAAAGCAACAGATATTCTCCCTCAGTTCTGGAGGGCAGAAAGATATCATAGAGATGTTGGCAGGGCCATACTTTCTTGGAAGACCAGGGGAAGACACTTCCTCAGCTCATCTAGTTTCTGGTGGTGTTGAGGAATTCTTTGGCCATGGCAGTCCAGCCCTGGTCCTCATCCTTCTTCATCCGGCTGTCTTCCCCATGAGTCTATCCATGTTTTATCTCCTTTTTTTAAATAAGGAAATAAGAATCCACCCTAATGACTTTATCTTCACTTGGCTACTTTGTAAGGTTTTATTTCCAAATAAGGTAATCGTCAAAGGTACCAGGAGGAAGAACTTCAACATATATTTCTTGGGGATATAATCTACCCATAACACCCAGAAACAAAATTTGAGGAATGCTGAAATATGGTATTATAGAACCATTAGTACTGCAGTTCTTTTCATCCTAGTGTGAACATTCACAAGGACCAAAAAGTAGTTGTTTGAACAGAACAAGGGAACACTGCATAGCTTAAAAACTGTACATTCATATCCTTAATGTACATCCTTGATGTACTTAATACAGTGCATCCTTAATGTATCTTCATGTAGAGGTTCTCACCTCCATTAAGATGTTAGATTTTGACTCAAGGGGTGGTTTCCGTTGCATCAAGAAAGTTCATCAGTTTGGCGATAGTCAGCTATGTCATGATGTCTCCATCTCAAACCACTGTCAGTTGTGCCAAGACTTCACGGCTCTGTCTACCATGCCCAAGACACCCAGAAGCTCAAATGTTGAAATCTGGGTGAGGACTTCACAACCCCAGGACTTCACATTCACTGCATATACCCAAGTATAAGATAATGTCACAAGTTTTAAATGAAAAGACAAATAAACATTGGGAAGAGGCATTTGGATTGACCTTTACTTTCTTCCCATATCAAGTCCTTGATGTCATCCCAAAACTCATGCAGTCTTCACTCCTCATGGTTCAGCACAGTCAGTGCATTCTTGAGATGGTCTCTATAGTCAGGAGGGATAAACTTAGAGTCATATTTTGTCCCTTCAGAACTTGTTTTAGTTTTCTTCAGGTTTAACTTGAACCTGCATATAAGCCATTGGTGGTCTGTTCTACAATTGGCCACTGGCCTTGCTTTGATGCCTGTTCACCCCTTCCAGTAAATCCATTTGTGTGATCATTGTGCATATTGTTGAAAAAGCATTATTTCTGTCACCAAAGCCAGTTTCTAACCACAAATCATTCTACGCTTTCAACATTCACATTTCAATCGTTTGTAATTATCAGTGTATCTCGGTCCATTCTTGTGTCTATTTTGGTGCAAGAAAAGGCTCCAAGACTTTTCAATGATTTGAAAACCGCATGTGGGACAGACGGTCAGAAATGACCATATATACTCAAGTATAAGTCAACCCGAATATCAGCCGAGGCACCTAATTTTACCACAAAACTGCATAAAAATGTGCTGAAAAACCTGGCTTATACACAAGTATATATGGTCGTTGTGAATAGGGAATGAGTTGGTATTTTGTTTCATTGACGATTCCAAGACATTCGACTGTGTGGATCATAACAAACTATGGGCAGCCTTGAGAAGAATGGGAATTTCACAACACTTCATTATGCTGATGTCGAATCTGGAAATGGATCAAGAGGCAGTTTTGCGGACAGAACAAGGGAATACCGCACAGTTTTAAAATCAGGAAAGGCACTCTTCAGGGTTATGTCACCTCACTGTATTTATTCAATCCGTATGCTGTGCACATAATGGCAAATAATCATAGAAACTGGACTATGGGAGAAGAGCACAGCATCCGGTTTAAAGGAGGGTTTATTCACAACCTGCTACATGCAGATGATACAGTCTTACCTGCGCAAAGCGAAGAGGACTTGGAGCACTTGCTGAGGAGGATCAAGGAGTGAATCCTTCTATGTGGAATATGACTTAATGTAAAGGACACCCCAAGTTCTCACAACTGGAGAAAAGAGTGGAGCTGTCAAGGATTTCATCTTCCTGGGATCCAAACTCAAAGTTCATGGAGACAGGAGCCAAGCGACCAAATGACTCGTTGGATTGGAAAAATCTGCTGCACAAGACCTTTTTAAAGTGTTGAAGAGCAAGGATGTTACTTTGAGGAGTAGAGTTCTCCTCACCCAAGCCATGGTATTTTTAATCTCCTCATGTGCATGTGAAAGCTGGACACGGATAAAGAATATTGAAGAAGAATCAAGTCATTCGAATTATGGTGCTTGTGCTAGTCTGGGTAGACTAGAGAAGCAAATTCATAGACACTCATATGGATATAAGGGAACGGTTTATATATAAGAGGAACAGGACATTAAGAAAGCATTCCAACCCAGTCCAGTTCAAAGTCTGATATTAGCCCATATGCCCAATACCAGGTCTATCATGTCTCCTTCCAACTCATGAAGTCACAGGCAGAATCCCTGTGGGTTTCATTGGTGCAGAATCCTGGCGCTGGCAGGGGTCTCACCACGGCTCATTGCTTCCAGGGCTCAGGGTCCACATGGCTTCTCCAGCTTCAGAGGTCTGGTTCCATCAGGGTAAAGCTGTGTGGTTTCTCCTCCGGCTCCTTCAGCTCCTGGGATGCTGCCATCTTGTCTTGTCCATACTTTGTTGTCTCTGAGACTAACTCCCAACAAGTGGGGAGATAATTTCTCATCTCCACGAGGGAAATAACGCGAGATTTCCCAGAAGTCTCAGGAGAAAGCCATGCCCACACAGAGGCCTCATTGGCTACTCAATGGCTATCTCCAGATTAACAGGCTAGACTCCATGCCTACATCTCAATCATGAAATTAGCATAAGCTTATGACCACCACAGTGCTCAATAAGAATATTGAAAATACCAGGGACTACCAGAAGAACCAACAAAATCTGTCCTGCGAGAAGTCCTGTGAGAATTTCCCTTAGAAGGTAGGATGCCAGGATTTGGCTGTAAGTACTTTGGGCATGTTTTTGGAGAGACCAGACCCTGGAGAAGGGCATCATGCTGGGTAAAGGGCAGGAGCAGCAAAACCAAGAAAAATCTTCAACAAGATAGGTTGACACAGTGGCTGCACGGAGGGCCTCACACATAAGAACAATTGTGAGCTTGGCATAAGGCCAGTAGTACATCAGGTCGCTGTGAGTTGGAACTAACTGGATGGGACCTAGCAACAACAACGGCAGCAAGGAATTTTTTCAATTGTTCCAAAGTGAGGGCACATTTGTTGTGCTAATCCATCTTGTTGTGGGTTTTCCTGTTTTCCCCCACCCCGCCACTGGACCAAACATGATGTCCTTCTCCATGGCCTGTCTCTCTGAGCACATGTCCAAAGTATTTGAGCCCAAGTATTGCCATCCTAGCCATGATATTCTCCAGCATATCTGATGCATGTGAACGTTGGACACTGCAAAAAGGAGCAGATGCATTTAAACTGTGCTGAAGGGAAAAGTTACAAAATATCGAAGGTCTGTAAGGTGGAAGTTCATAACTGAGGACTATCTGTCTCTGGAGTTTAACCACTGAGTCTACTGCTTTCTAAGGAAGATTTTTAAAATTTGTTTGTTCTTTTCCAAATCATTTTACTAGGAATCGATCCAGACACCATGCTACTCCATAGTTCAATCACATCAAGCAGTATTGTACAATTGCTACTCAAAAAGTTTCAAAACATTTTCTTCCTTCTTGAACTCCTTGATATCAGCTCCCCACTCCCTGATTCTTCATCTCCCCCACAAATAAAAAAACCCTTAGTTGTTGCCTCTTTAGATTCATCTCTCCTGGGTTTTGTATACCAAAACACATAGTAAAACACATAGTACAGATTCAAGAAGGCTAGCCGCAATGACAAAATCAAACAGAGATAAAACCCAAGATGGAAGAGAAAAACCACAGAAAATATTAAAAATCACACCAAGCCTAAAATGTATCAATGGGGGGGGGGGGAGGGAATCAAGTGACAGGGTTTTGACCATGTAGATCAGATAAATCATTTTAATCTACTACAGCCCCCTTTCCAATTCTCTCTGTCTGATCACCAGGTTATTCTCAGCCCTCATTTATGGTTAGAGGGAAATCACCAAAGGCTTGCTCCCTGTAAATGTATTTTGGGCCTCCACTGTCATCTATAGTTCACACACCAGACTCTCACAATTTAAGCTCTGATACTATTCCCTCCATTGAGTTTAGATGATATAATTTACAATCCTTAGATCACAGATGTTGGTGTGCTTCTTCCACATGGACTTAGTTGACATCTCACTTATATTGCTGCTTATTTGGAAACAGCCTTTAAGACCTCCGCTGCTGTTCTTTCTTTTTGTTTTTTTTTTGGGGGGGGTGGGCATCACTGCCCTCTGGTGATTGTGGGAGGTACCCAGCCTTGCTGCTGCTGGATTTGAACTGCCAAGCCAGTGGGCAGTCCTGCATTCAACCACTATGCCACTGTGACTCAGCCCTCTGATGCTATTCTATCTGATAGCTAGGAACCATCTAATTTCTTCACTACACTTCACTATAGCACCCATATCATCTGTGTTTAGTTCATGAGGGTGAGTATCACACAGGACTATGTTGTAAGAACTAATTGTTCTTAGATTAGAACTGGGATTAAGTTCAAGTCCCAAATCCATTACTAAATCTATGTTTGTTTATTTATCTACCTCTAGCTCATCTTAGTGACTGCTTTATTAATTTTATGATCTTATCGAACATCTCCCTGGAACATAAGGACTTTCATTTATAGTGTCATTGATTAGCTGTGATATAATTTTTGAGAGAGGGAGATCGAACAGGTGTAGACTAACTACATCTCATAATACCTGGATTATCCTCTTGTACAGGATAAATCCTTACATGACTGGGTGCTATTTACACAAACCATGGGAGTTGGTGGTCAGACAAAATTGACAATAATATTCACTGGCAATATTGGTCATGGGTCTGCCAGAATAATACATATCTTAAAACAATGGGGGAGGTTAGGAAGTGGGTAAGGGGGAGCTGATATCAAGGAGTGGAAGAAGGAAGAAATGTATGGCCTTGAAATAGTAAGCAAATATTAATCCACTTACCATCAGTCCAGTATACTCTTGGCATAGCTATCTTCTGTTTCTTCACACATCATATGATTTCAGCCTTAAGTTCTCGGGTTACAGGTGTGTTTGAGGTAGAGTCTAGTTCACTCACCGACGTTTCTGTATCGGATCCCTCTGGTATGGCCTTTTGAGAATGTTGTGTGCTTTGAAGATCCAGGATTCAATGTCTCAGTGTTCAACAACATATGCCCTGGTCCCCCATGAAGTGTACAGAAACTTGGACTAACTTGGATATTCTTAATTTAAAAAAGATTTTAAAGCTCGTGTTATTGGGGTCTCTTACAGCTCTTATAACAATCTATACATCATTGTATCAATCATATTTGTACTTACATTGCCATTATTGCTTTCTGAATATTTACTTTTTATTTGAGCCCTTGGTATCAGCTCCTCTTTTTTTCCTCCCTCCCCGCTTCAACCCTTGTGACCCTTTGATAAATTAAAAGTTATTATTATTTTCACATCTTACACTGACCACTGTCTCCCTTCCCCCGAGGTTTCTGTTATCTAAGGAGCTTTCTAAGAGCAGAGTTGTGACTCTGGCTGTATTGATTAAACAGGTGTTGCATTAAATCTCTTTACCTTGCTTCAGAATGGCTTTGTCTGGTGGCTTCAAAAAACGTTCCAGCACATTGATTAAAGTTGCTCCAGAATAACTCATTTTCCCCAAATAAGAAGTTGTGGCTCAACATAAAACAGTCCAGTAGAGAAACATCTCTGTCATGGTAATTCATACAATTCAGAAGGCCATAAAAATATAGGCTGCCTATCTCATTTCTAGCTATGTGGATCTGGGCTGCTTGAGGCTCTCCCTTGAATCATTTGAACTGGAAGCTCTGCTTCCAATTCAACTTAGGAGTGGCTGGTGTCTGGACTTGGCTGTCAGGAGCTCTTGCCTTGTGATAGCTGAGAGGCCTGACAGAGCTGAATCTTTCCCCAGCACTCGCCCTACAGGAATGTTGGAAGGCATTATGCTGAAGGGAGTCACTTCTGGAGCTGGGAGGGTCAGACTTCAAGCTGTAACTCAGCCATTTACTAGTTTGGTGACTTCACTAGTTTAGTCACTCTCTGAGTTGCCCTGCCTGGACCTATAGATGGGAAGAAAAGCAGAACCTACCATGTAGTGGTTGGTTGATGTGGGATTTAAATGGGATTGTGGTAATTACATAATCTGGTATTGGTTTGGGACTTGAGAGGAGTAGGAGTGAAGGGGTGGAGTCTAGTCTGCCAATCAAATCATGAGTCTCTGTGTGGGCCTGGCCTTCTGAGAATTCTGGGAAATTCTGTATTCCTTCTTGGAGGTGGGAGACACACACACTTTCTGAGCTCATTCGCGGGGAGACATTGCAACTGATAAGATACATGAAACGATGACAGTCGATGACAGTGGAGAAGTCACATGGACCTACCCTGATGCAGCTCTGGGATCTGGAGCAGCCATGGGGGAGACCCCTGCCAAGGCTGAGATGCTTCTACTGCCACCGGATCCAAAAGACTTTGCACCCACTGGTCCATGATCCTCATGCATTTGATGTCATTGCATATATTTCGTGAGTCTAAAGAGGACTTCATAAATTGGTTTTGGACGTATGGGCTACTGTTGGACTTGTGGATTTGATATGTACTGGGTTAGGATGTTTTCTCAAAATGCAATTGCTATTGTGCATAAACCTCTTTCTTAAAGACATATGAGTTTCTTTGGATTTGTTTCTCTGTTCTACCCAAACTAGCACAAGTACCACCACTTCACCTGAAGATAGGATTTTTTTTATATATAGAACTGTAATTCATACTGAAGGCTGCAATGCTTTGTCTTTATCCCCACAGCATTTTACTGTGCATTGTATGCACATTGCTCATCAATAATACTTTGCAATGAAAAATCAAGTAATAGAGAGAACTGCTTGTATGCAGAGCGTTTGTAAGGACCCCAATTTACGTAGCACTCTCCCTTTCTGTCTTTAACAGCTCTGTTGAGGAATGAAGGCCATCAAGAAAGGACCCATTTATATCCAAAGAACACCAAAAAATGCTCAAGGCTGACAGAGACAAAGGAGAGAGAGAGAGAGAGAGAGAGAGAGAGAGAGAGAGAGAGAGAGAGAGAGAGA
>PVJH01017566.1:0-47539 GCA_004026705.1 Nesogale talazaci | reverse complement strand
GAAATAAGGTGGTTTAAGCCCAGTGGTTCTCAACCTGTGGGTCCTGACCCCTTTGGGGGTTGAATGACCCTTTCACAGGGGTCGCCCACTTCACAACAGTAGCAAAATTACAGTTATGAAGTAGCTACGAACATAATCTTATGGCTGGAGAGTCACCACAGCATGAGGAACTGTAGTAAAGGGTGGTGGTAACAGGAAGCTTGAGAATTCCTGGTTTAAGCAGTATGAAGCGGAATGAGTTGGTGTTGTGAAGTGGCATTAGATTGATTTCCACTCAGAGCAACCCCCTGTAACATAGCACTGCATCAGGAGGCTTTCCTGGCTCTATTATTTACAGGGACAGATCCCCAGACCTTCCCCCCGCTGAGTGGGTTCCAGTTGAGTAAGGACCGGTGTTCATCTTGCCTAACGCTTCTGATGCAGGTACCAGCCAGATCCGAGCTTAAACAAGGATGAGGCAAGCAAGGTGGAAACATTTGAGATGACGTGTGTTCCAAAGCCTTTGGAATCTGAACCCCGAATGAAAAGGAGTCTGCGTTTCTCCATCAGCACCATCTTCACTCTGAAATCTCGCCGGGCCATTTATGTGTATGCCTCTCTGCTTGGTGAGCCATGGGAATTCTCTTTGGAGTGTTCCGACCTGGGAAGGATGGGATGGGACTCTGTGGCCTTTGATGCTCAGGAGTGTCTTGAAGGAATGACACCCCTTCCTGATACTGGAGTTCTGTGGTGGGATGTGGCTCGAGGTCTTCCTCTAGTTGGCTTTTTAGAATAGGATCTGAGAACAAAACAGCAAAGAAAAAAAAAATGGGTCTGAACTCTTCCACCTTGATCATTGCAGTCGTATTGTTGTTGGTCCTGTGTCTGATACTGGCTCAGCACCTCTCACCCTTGTTCGCCGGGAACCCGTTTTACGTAACAGTGGTGACACTGTTGGTGATAGTCATTACCGGGATCACTTTCATCATTTGGAGGCAGCCCCAGGACTCCACCAAGATCCACTTCAAGGTCAGTGATCTCCCTTTAGGCTGACAAACTACCAGCCTAGAGCAAATGAACGCTGCAGTCTAGTAAGTCCCTAAACATTAGAAATAAATAAAATTGATTTTTCTATCACCGGTGCGAATATACCCAGCAGAATTGAGCACCAATTCAACCGGATCTGTATGTAAAGTTCCAGGATATTGATTACATTCTTGGAGAAGTCCTACTACCCCCCCCCCTTTCTTTTGTTTCTCTCCCATTGACATAAACGAACTACCCTACAATTTTTCTCCATCTAATTTTTCAAGTTGCTGTTGTTGGTTTGCTCCCGTGCAAACCAGACCTTAAAAGGGCACAGCGTTCAAGCAAGATAGTCTTTAATCATTATGCGGAACTCCCATTTGGTTTTAAGACTTCAGGGAATACTTTTGGTTTAAGGAGCAAAGATGATCTCGGGGCAATAGACTCAGGAGTTCATATAACTGTCATGGCTCCAGAAGTCTGTTCTGTCTTTCACTTCATTTCATCAAGATCCTTCTTTAGAAGCTCTTTTCTTTTTCCATGGGGTCGTTTATCAAAATGCTCAGTAATGGTAGGTGGGCACCATCTAGTTCTTTTGGTCTCATGGACAAGGAAGCAATTAGTCCACAAATATTTGTCAGTGGGCCAGGAAAAGGGGAGGTGCACACACACACACACACACACACACTTCAGTCTTCAATACCTAGCCATTTTTTTTGGGGGGGGGCATCACTGCCTCTGGTGGTCATGGACGTACCTAGCCATTTTGGAACAAAGAATGGTATATCCTCAGTATGAAGAGGTCCTGGACATGAATATAAGATTCAACCTTATTGTGGCTAATGTTGGTTACTGTGTCCCCAGTGAACGACGGTAGGTACATGTCAGTCTGCACTCAGTGGGATTCATAGATGCTGAGAAAATAGAACGATGGATAATGGATGACCAGGGTGCAGCTTGATGTGGGCTGGAGTCTCCCTTTCACCCAAGGGGGGTGGTGGTGGTGGGGATCTCTTGCTCAGTCTTCTGTGAGGTATCTGGGAGTTCACTGACTTTGCCCACAGGTCCCGGCTCTACCTTTCCTACCACTGCTGAGCATCTTTGTCAATGTGTACCTGATGATGCAGTTGGCTTCTGCTACCTGGGCAAGGTTCGGAGTTTGGATGGCTGTCGGTACGTGGCTTCTTGGGGACCAGAGGGCCTTCGGGAGACTGAGCCCCCATGTCCTTCCCGTCCTCTTTCCTTAGAACTGTCTCAGACACCGGAAGTGGGAGACCCTTTAGACATTCATACCCTGAGAGGATGACGACCTTCTGAGTCTTTGTCTCCTTTCTCTACTAGGATTCGTGATCTATTTTGCATACGGGATTCGACACAGCCTGGAGAAGAGAGAGGGACATTCGCCAGCCTTCAGCTCCCAAACTGCTGCTGAACACCTTCCTTGTACTGAGTTGGACTAAGGACACAAGCTAGAGGCCGTGGGGAATCTCCCCATCACGTTGAAGGTGTCTTCGGGTGGAAGGAGTAAAGCCTGGATCTTCATGGAATGACTGGAGGGGGGGGGTGCATGTGTGCGTGTGTGCGTTCAGAGGCCTGTAATATATTGCTAGTAGAGAAAATATATTTACTGTTATATGGCTTTCAAGTAAAAGAATTTTTTTTAAACATATAGTTGACCCTTGAATAACCTAGAGGTTAGGACCAGTGACCCTCACACCATGTGGTCACAAGGCCACATCGTTTTTTGGCTTCTTGGGGATTGTTGACTCCCCTCACCCTCTAATAAAAAACACCTTCCAAAATGTAACTAGTAATCGCCTATTGTGAATGGGAAGTCTTGCAGAAGCATACAAAATTGACGAACACATTTTGTATGTTATGCGTGTTATCCAGTGCACACACCAAAAAAAAAAAAAAGAGCTGTATTTTCAATCCAAGATAAAAAGGGTAGCTTGCAAAAAGTGCAAGGTGGTTTCAGCAATGTGGTTGCAGTGAAGGCTTCACAAATTTCCTTTTCTTTTTTTTTTAAATCATTTTATTGAGGGCTCATACTACTCTTATCACAATCCATCCATCCATTATATGTCAAGCATGTTTGTACATTTGTTGTCCTCTTCATTCCCAAAGCATTTGTTTCCTCCTTCAGTCCTTGTATTTTTTTTTGGGGGGGGGGCACATCACTGCCTCTGGTGGCTGTGGGCGCTACCATTGCTGCTCCTGAGAGCCGCCGTTGGATTTGAACCGTCAAGCCTGCGGGCCGCAGTCCTGAACTCAACCACTTATGCCGCTGGAGCTTAGCTCCCTTGTATTTTTTTTTTTAATGGTCCTCCCGCTGCATTTATTTATCTTGGAATGGCAGACCTCAGTCTATGATACATATCAAACCATTCAACATTTTTTTTAACTTTTAAATTTTTTGGGGGGTATCACTGCCCTCTGGAGGCCCAGCCTTGCTCCTGGTGAGCTGTTGCTGGATTTGAACTGCCAAGCCAGTGGGCCGCAGTCCGCACCCAACCACTACGCCACCGGGGCTCAGCCCTATTTTTAATTTTTTAATAGCTTTGGGCTGAGCCCCGGTGGCGTAGTGGTTGTGCGCAGGACTGCGGCCCACTGGGTTGGAGGTTCAATTCCAGCTCCCAGGAGCAAAGGCTGGGCCACCTACTCCCACTACCTGAGGGCAGTGATGCCTAAAAAAAAATTTTAAAAAATTTTAATAGCTTTATTGACACTTCATCCACATGTCATGCAATTCAATAATTCAGCTATATCAAGAAGAGCTGTACAATCATCACCACCTTCAATTCTAGAACACTTTCCTCTTCCTTGTATTCATTGGTATTCATGTAATTATTATTTTTTCTAATGGTGGCAAAAAATATACAACAAAGCAAAAGCATCCAGTTCCACAAAGAACTACACAAGTAGTTCAGTGGCACTGATTACATTCTTGGTGTTGTACAACCATTGTGGATATCCTTTTCCAAATTGTTCTACCACCACTAATGTAAACTTAGTGCCCCCACACCAGTGCTTTTCCCCTTTTACCTGTGGTAACCATTGTTCAACTTTCGTTTGTTTTAAAGTCAGTTTCTTGATACGGTATAAACATAGTGGACTTGTATGGCTTTTAAATCACTTTTAAAAAGAGTTGTATATACATCATCACAATCAGTTCTAGTGCTCTCTCCCACCCACCCCATTCAACCCTTTCCCATAGTGTCATGACTTTTCTGTCCTTTCTGAGGTCATGTCCAGTATCACATGTCCAGTGGCAGTCTGTGTGGGTCCCACAGGTGTTAGTTAAGGTTTATGGTCTTGCACCAGACATGATATAAAAATAACCAAGAAACGTGAGAGGTCACTTAAAAATCATTTTATTAAGGGCTCATACAACCCTTGCAAGACCAGATGAGATCGGGCACATTCAGGGTGGTATGACTGTATGTTGGTATGGCTCATACAACTCATCACATCCATCCATCCATCCATTGGAAGTCAAGCACATTTGAACATTTGTTGCCCTTATCATTCTGAAAACATTTGCTTTCTATTTAAGCGCTTGATAGTAGCTCCTGATTTTTCCCCTCCCTCATGAACCCTTGGTAATTTATAAATTATTATTTTGTCATATCTTACACTGTCCAATGTATATGTTGGGAGAAGGTTATATGTAGATCCTTATAACAGGTTCCCTCTTCCTAACTCACTTTCCCTCTATCCTCCTAGTATCGCCACTCTCACCACTGGTCCTGAAGGGATCGTCTGTCCTGGATTCCCTACATTTCCAGTTCCTATCTGTACCAGTGTCCATCCTCTGGTCAAGCCAGATTTGTAAGACAGAATTGGGATCATGATAGTGGGGGTGTGTGTGTGTGAAGGAAGCATTGAAGAACTACAGGAAAGTTGTATGTTTCATCATCGCTACATTGCACCTCCTCCCCATGACCCTTCTGTAAGGGGATGTTCCAGTACTTACAGACGGGCTTTGGATCCCCAATCCTATTCCCCCTCATTTATTTTTTAAAAAGGTTTTTGGAGCATCACTGCCCTCTGGTGGGAGTGGGAGGCCCAGCCTTGCTCCTGGAGAGCTGCTGCTGGATTTGAACCGCCAAACCAGTGGGCCGCAGTCCTGCACTCAACCAGTGCGCCACGGGGGCTCAGGCCCCCCCCCCCCATTTATAACGATATAATTTTTAGTTCTTTGATGTCTGATACCGGAACCCTTGGACAGCTCGTGGTCGCACAGGTTGTGTGCTTTTTTCATGTGGGCGTTGTTGCTTCTGAGCTAGATGGCCGCTTGTTTACCTTCAAGCCTTTCAGACCCCAGATGCTATCTCCTTTGATAGCCGGGCACCATCAAGTTTGTCACCATATTTGCTTACGCACACACTCGTCTTCAGTGATCATGTTGGGAAGGTGAGCGTCATGGAATGCCAATTTAATAGCGCAAAGTGTTCGTGCATTGAAGAAGTACTTGAGTGGAGGCCCAACGTCCATCTGCTGCTGTGATACTAAACTTATAAATATGTGCACGTAGATCTATTTCCCCATCATCGCCATATATAAATATATTTACCTATGTACATGCCTGTATTCAGACCTCTTTAAATACTCTTTGCCTCCTATTTCTTTCTCTTTGTCCCACTGTCATGCTCAGCCTTCAGTTGGGTTTCATTCATTCCTCTCAGTTACATTGCCCTTGATCCATCCCTACGAGGCCTCTCACACTCTCCTTGCCCTTGATCCATCCCTACAAGGACTCTCACACTCTCCTTGCTGCTGATTTTGCATCACTTGCTGTTCCCTTGTCCCTGGGTTGGTCAACACCGGGGAGACCCCTTTGAATGTGATATGTAGGGGAGAGATGAGCTGCTCGGGCATCTTTCTTTTTAAACAGGTCCATTTTTAAGTGAATCCACATAGATCAGGCATGTGCTGTTCAAGGCTCCCAAACCCCAAGTGCATGTTTCGTAAGATGACAGCAGGATAAGTTTCCCCCAGGAGAAGGTTGCAATGTTCTTTCAGTAAGTAGCAATGGAGGTGGATGTGTCTGACCTCTGGCTTCCCTATTGCTATGAGTCAACGGTCAGAAACGCCCCCACCTCTCATCCTTTGTTACCTATTCCAACACCAACTGTACAATAGCCCATTGCATATAAACGGCAGTGGAGGTGAGTATATCTGACCTCCGCTGGTTTCCCTATTGCTATGAATCAAAAGTCAGAAATGCCCCCACGCTCTATCCTTTGTTTCCTCATCTAACACCAACTGTTTAGTAATCGGTTGCAGTGACCACAGGAATTCGCACACAATACCCCAAATTAAGGAACATCAATAGGTTGCCACAAGTGAGTATCTGCAAACAGTAAATAGCCATTGGTTTCCTCAGCCAGCAGCCAAGTCTCTCTGGCTCTCAGCCTCTCAACAAAGTGATAGTCAGCCCTCTCTCTGGTCCCCAGTCTGTCAGCCACAGGGCCTTGGCTTTTGCCTCCATGGATCAAGAAGCCAAACTACATGGAGTTCTGTCCCACAGTTTCATAGTCTTGGACCAGATGAGGAGAAGGTACCCCAGAGGAGGAGAAGGTACCCCATCATCTCAGACTGACCTTCTGCATATCTATACCACAGTCTCTGAGGTCTCTGTTCTCCAAGTCCTCTGCCACTTCAGACAGATCTTGGACATATTCTTCCAAGGTCCTCAGGGTTTCTCTCTCTGCTGCCGCTTCAAAGATGACTCATCCTTCTAGCCAGGGAGGTTGTCATGGCAACGGACCTATTCCCGCTCTTAATGTGACACCCACACTGTTTACAGTCTCAGTTATGTGGTGGGAGATAGAAAGGCTTGGGTAGAAGGCCTTATTAAGAAAATTAAAAAAAAAAAAGAAAAAGAAATTTCACACTCCTACTGGGTACTCCAGTACCCAGACCAGGGAAGAAAGAAAAGAACCTGACGATGAAACACCTTTTTGCATTTTGTGGGCAGCTGGAGGTGGTCGATTATGGTGCTAGCTAATGACATCGACTCATGCTGTGTCAGGATGGCACGGGTCTCCGTAGGGTTTTGAGAGCTGAAGAAGCACCCTTCTGGCCCTACTTCCAGTTACTACCCCTTGAGGTAACCTCTATTCAAACAACAAACATTTGTCAGACTTCAAAGTCAGGTGGACCTTGTTAAATGGTACATGTGTTGACTCCAAACACATGATGCATTTCGTTGTTCAATATGACTTGCGAGTCAGTCACCTGACATCATGGAGTCATTGTTTTTGTTCTTGTCCATGATGAATAGTCCTTCCCAGTGAACACAGAGTGAAATCAGACCAAACCAGACTAAACCAGTTACCTTCGAGTCGATTCCAGCTTATGGTAACAAGGTATTATAGAGTGGGTCCATGCTCCATTCCGAATATCTGTCATCTTTTGGAAGTGGTTCATCAGCCTTAACTTCTGCGGTGACTCTGAGTGGATTCGAATGGCTAACATTTTTGATTAGTTGTTTGTGCCTCCCAGGGACTTCCGAATGTGGTGATAAAGGTCTCATGAATACAGGATACTGCGTATGCAGCTAGAAATGGAGCTTCTCGGTCACGTGGTGGGGAAATGGCATTGTGGACATTTAATTTCTGGCCACAAGGGGAAGAATCAAAATCACTATCAGGCCTAGGCTCATCCCTGTACAGTGGCAGTCAATCTTAACTCCTCTCTCCATCCTTTCATTCTGATAACCAGGCATCCCTCCCATGACATTCAACTTCTCTGTGGGATTTGACAATTCATTGAAATGGCCACACAGAACTCATAAACAAGACTCATGATTATGGTCTTAACTAGGGAGATAAATTATAAATCAGGATCAGGAAGGATTCATACACAGTTCTTCAGTGAGATCAGCTTTTTGGTTGTGCTTACAGGCAGGTCCTTTGGTCCCTGGACCCAGCCTCTGCCCTGTTTAGTCAAGTGTTACAAAGCACTCTAGCTCTGTGGAACATTCTTGTTAGGGTTCCTTATTTGCATGGCCCCACTTCCACGAGGCTCCCTGCACCTTGTTTGCAATCTGTCCAACCTCTACGGGTGGGGCCAAGAGCATCTTATTCACTTAGTTCCTCTAGTCATTGTGTAGGGGCGTTACAAAAGCTACAGCTAGTCATTCCTTGCACTGCCCTTTGGTATGCATACATAAGTCAATTGTGCCTCATGGCAATCTTGAAGGATAGACTGGAACTGCCCCTGTGGGTTTCACTCATTTACTCTTTCTTTTTTTTTGAGTGACTTCCAACCTTGGAGTGACTAGTCCCTTTGAACTTCCGACCTTGTAGTAAGCAGCCCAACACACAACCTAGGTCTCCCTGTATGGTCCCTCAATACTCAAACCTTTGGAGGGAGCTGGGTGGTCTCGAACTGCTCACCTGGTGCTTAGCAGGTCAGTAGATCATGGCTCCGCCAGCAGAGGTCCCTTGGGTAGACCAGCGTTACCAGGGCTGCCACCCCTAGAGATTTGGAAGGCGCAGGACTGGATAGTCTGTTTTTGTGTGGTAACCAGGGTTCCTTCAAGTCCGGATTGCCTCCACAGAACCTCACAAGGATGGTAACAACAGGAATTCCTTTTTTTTTTTTTTTTGGCATCACTGCCCTGGTGGGAGTAGGAAGCCCAGCCTTGCTCCTGGAGAGCTGCTGCTGGATTTGAACCACTAAATCTGTGGGCCGCAGTTCCGTGCACAACCACTGGGCCACCAGGGCTCAGCCTAACAACAGGGATTTTTCAATGTGGGGATTTAATGCAGCATTCCTTCTAGAGAACAGGATGCTATCAAGTTGACCCCTCAGGGCGACCCCATAGAATAGAGCAGAAAATCCCTCCTCTTGGGTTTCCAAGACTGTATGTTTGGACAGAAGGGCACTGCCATATCTCTGGATTGCTTCAAACCCCTGACCTCTCGGTTGGCAGCTGAACATTCAACCCCATGCATCCCCCCAGAGCCCCCTCATTCCTCTGAAAGTGTGGATCGACTGCCCAGGACGTGTCAGGGCTCTCTTTGGGGCGCTGGGAAGGAGGTGGGGAAGGAGGTTCACAGCCATGCCTCTGGAGATGGGCCTCTCAGTGCCCAGTGTTGATTACAGAATAATGGCCCAATGCCTGGACCACGTATTAGAATGTCTAAAGGCTCTAAAACAAACATTTCCTCTTCCCTAATGGGCAGACTGAGTTTATGCCTGTGCATTCTCATCAGAGATCTGAGGAGAGTGATGGTCCCGGGGCCATCTCAGGACAGGAAGGGAAGCAGAGAGGGCTCAGCATGCTGTCTTCTCCAGCTGCCCCCCTCCCCTCCCAATTCACCTCAAGAGCAAGAGCCTAGCAGGCCATCTGACCATGGCCAACTTCTCTTTCTTGCTCCAAAGTGCTTCCCTGCCCGCCCCAGGGTCCTGGTTGGCACAAACGGCTTGTTGAGTGCTGCCCCTGCACTGACTCCTACTCACGGGGACCCCATGTGACCACTGCATGGACCCACAGCGTTTCCTAGGCTGCCACCACCTTGATGGGAGCAGGCCACCCCGTCCTTTCTCCCAGGAACATCTCTGGGTGGGTGTCAACTTCTGTCTGTTCAGGTAGCAGTGAGCCTTTAACCATCGCACTACCTGGGGCTTGTCAGAGGAATAGAAGATTTTTCCACAATTATATCTCCTCCCAAATATGAAGCAAATATTTCAAACTATTTGTCAGCATTTGGTGGGAGATCAGAAGCTTGCAGATAGTCTCCCTTAAAGACTCCAGCTATCCAGAGGCCATTGGCCTCTCCCACAAAAGATAGGGCTGACTCCCTGCTGTTAGGACAATGGGTCACTTCCCCCTGAGAGCTTTGGCTCAATCAAGTGTCCAGCCCAAGATCCATCAAGGTTAGACCACCCTCCTGGTCATGTGGAGACTCCCAATACCTCCCTTTCCTATAGTGTTTGTCCCAAGTCATCTCCCCCATTGCTGTATTCCCTAGAGCAAACCCTTTCCTGTGATGTATGTCTTTAACTGTAACTAGGGAACTTGTCCCTAAAAGATAGAAAAGGCTTGGTCAGAATAAAGGGACGCTCTCTTGGTTGCCTCCCTTACCCCAACTCCTGTCCCTTGCCTCCTTTTCCTCCCTGTTCCCTCTTCCTGTATCCTCTCCTCCTCCTGTCCATGCTCTCTCTCCACATGGACCACCAAGCGAGTGGCAGCCCCTGTGTCAATCCATCTCACTGCAGGTCCGGGAGACTCCCCAAGGCAGCTAATTCTCTCGTCCTAGAAGGAGCCTGGTGGCATACCCGTTACGGCTTGGGCTGTGATCTGAGAGGTCAGTGGTTCAAAACCGCCAGCTTCTGTTCAGGAGAAAGATGGGGCTTTCGACTTCTTTCAAGAGTTTACCATCTTGGAGAGTCACAGGGATGGTTCTGCCTTGTCCTGGAGGGTCCTTGTTTCCGTGGCAGCGAGACTGGCTTTTCCACCACTGCTGACTCAATGCAGAGCATTTTCCTCCTAGTGCCTGTAGGCACTTAATCAGCCTCCAGACTCCGAAGAGAATGCCATGTCCCCAACCCACCAGCAGTGCACAAACTTTACAAGAGCTCAAAGGGACAAGGTGTTCCATACTCAGTGCTCACGGTGCTTCGAAGACACCCACACCCACACCCACACCCACTCACTCAACTGAGGGGGTGGGGCAGCTTTCTCTACTCAGACAACTTATTGGGACTCTGAGCAAAGCCAGCCTGGTCAAATGCTGCGTTTCCTTGTGAGCTGTTGGTTCCTGGAGTGAGCCACTTCCATCCAGAAGGTTCTAGAGTTCCTCCCTAAATAGCCAAAGGCACCCGTTTCCTTACAGTGTGGTTTAAAACAATAATGCCCCATGCCCCTTCAAGTCTTGGAGGATGATCTGGCTCGCTAAGTAAGGTGGTGGTGGTTACCGGTTGGGCTGCAATCCAAAGGTCAGCAGTTCGAAACCATCAGTCACTCCTCCTGCTTCTATATTGTTGAAAAAAGAACACCCTATCTGATATACAGGGAGTCGCTAGGAGCCCGGGGAACTGACATGCAATACTAACCCTGAGGTCAAGCAAATGTCAGCCCAACTCCAACTGCAGGGTCTGCCTCTCTCGTCAGCCTTCCACATTGGTCTGCTAACTGCAAGATCAGCAGTTCGTAAACCACTAGCTGCTGTTTGCGAGAGAGACAGAACTTTCTAATTCGGTAAACACACACACACACACACACACACACACACACACACACACACAGAAGGGTCGTGGGGAGGAGATGAGCCAGTCAGGGTGCAGTATAGCACCATTGAAACATACAACTTTCCTTGAGTTCTTTAATGCTTCCCCATCCCCCTCCCCACTATCATGACCCCACGTCTACCTTACAAACTTGGCTAGACCAGAGGTTGGACACTGGCACACATAAGAGCTGGTAACACAGGAATTCAGGACAGATAACCCCCTCAGGCCCAATATTGAGAGCAGCCATACCAGGAGGGTATGGAGAAGGTAGGGGTGGGAAAGGGAGAACTGACCACGATGATTGACATATAATCCTCTGGGGGAGAGGGGAAGGACAACAGAAAATAGGGTGAAGGGAGAGAGCAGTCCGTGTAAGAATGAAAAAAAATTATACATTATCAAGGGTTCATTCAGAAGGGAGGGTGGAGGAGAAGAGGGAACAAGATGAGGAGCTGATACCAAGGGCTCAAGTAGAAAGAAAATGTCTTGAGAATGAGAAGGGCAACGCAGGGCTGAGTCCTGGTGGCGTAGCGGTTGAATGCGGGACTGCGGCCCACTGGCTTGGCGGTTCAAATCCAGCAGCAGCAAGGCTGGGCCTCCCACTCCCACGAGAGGGTAGGGATACCCAAAAAACAAAAACAGAGAGAGTGACAACACAAATGTACAATGAATGGATGGATTGTGATGAGTTGTGTGAGGCCCCAATACAATGATTTAAAAAGGAAGATTTGCATGCAATCTCAGTAACTCACAGGGGCACTTCCATGATGGTAATACATTTTGTATGGTTTCAGCTGATCAGATATGTGCAAACCCTTGCGGTGCAGGTGGTTAAAGATTTGATTGGTAACCAAAAGGTTAGTACTCTGAGGCCCCTGGCCACTCTCGGGGAGAAAAGCGTGGCAATATATTCTTGTAAAGATGATGACGGGGTGCCCTTGAGTGCATTCTAAATCATAGTCAGCGATACAAAGCAGGGAAAAACACAAAACACCGTCCGATCCCACACAATTGTTGTCTCTACCCACTGTGGCAGCCCCTGTGTCAATCCATCTCACTGCAGGTCCGGGAGACTCCCCAAGGCAGCTAATTCTCTCGTCCTGAAGGGGCCTGGTGGCATACCCGTTACGGCTTGGGCTGTGATCTGAGAGGTCAGTGGTTCAAAACCGCCAGCTTCTGTTCAGGAGAAAGATGGGGCTTTCGACTTCTTTAAAGAGTTTGCCATCTTGGAGAGTCACAGGGACGGTTCTGCCCTGTCCTGGAGGGTCCTTGTTTCCGTGGCAGCGAGACTGGCTTTTCCACCACTGCTGACTCAATGATTTTGTGATTTTGTTTGTTGTTGTTGTTGGGTTTTTTTTTTGGCATCACTGTTCTCCGGTGGTGGGAGTAGGAGGCCCAGCCCCACCGCTGGAATTGAACCTCCATCCCAGTGGGCCACAGTCCCGCGCCCAACCACTACACCACCGGGGCTCAGCCCGATTTTGTTTGTTTGAGTCAGAATCAACTCCATAGCAATAGAATTTTGGTCTCATAAGACATAGCTCTGACCTGGAGACTTCTACTGGATGTAGACAGTTCCTTTAGTTCTCTTGGACATTTGAACCTCCCCTCCTGCTCTTCAAGGCCCCTCTCCTGGACTCTCTGACCTTCATCAGTCTTTCAGAACCTCTCCCTCACCTCTAGGAGACCCTTCCACCAGCCCACTACCCCCTCCCACGTCTTTTAGACCCTCTTCCACTTTTTACACTCTTCCTCCTGCACATTTTCAGCCCGGTACACTTCAATGCGTTCAAGAGCACCCACTCTGTTCCCTCCTGTGGCTCTTCCAGCTCCTTCCTCAGGACCAGCCCATCCCCTGCACCCAGCAGGGGTCCTCAAAAATTTTAAACGGGGGGCCGGTTCATTGTCCCTCAGTTGGAGGCCAGACTATAGTTAAAAAAAACAACACCCAAAACAATGAACAAATTGACGGTGGGCTCCAGGATGAGTTGGCTGCTAAACAGGACGACAGCAGCGGTGGCAAAAACACCAGGCGGGCCAGATAACTGTCCTCAGTGGGCCGCATGTGGCCCACGGGCCATATTTTGAGGACCGCTGTGTAACTCTCCCTCTCTGATGCAACACTTCTATGAGTCCCTCACAGAGAGAACGACACCCATCTTTGTTGGCCTAATTTCTTCTTGACCAGATCAGGCCTGACTATTCTAGAGGTAATTTCTGCTGTTAGTTGCCATGGCACCCAGACTCATGGAAATCCCGCCCTCCTGTGCGGAGCAGAACAGTTTTATGTGGTGGTTTTCTTGGCGTGCTCTTGGAAGCAAGCAGTTCTCTTTCTGTTTTCCCTGAGGCAGCCTGGATGGACTTCAATGTGCCCCCCTTTCAGGTACTCGTTGAGTGCTTAGGTGTTAGCACCAGCCAGGAACTCCTTCCATAGGCTAAGCGATAAATGCGACGGAGAAAAACAGGGCAGTAGGATGGGAGGGGGATGCCCTGGTGGTGCAACAGGAGGAAGGGTTGGGCAGCTCCCTGAAAAGCCGGCCATCGGAACCAACCAGCCTCTCTAGGGGAGAAACCTGAGGCAGCTTGCTTCTGTCAAGATTGCTGACCCCAGAAATCCCACGGAGTACCTCTCCTCTGTCCTAACCAAGCCCACGTGGGGATTTTGGGGATGAGATCATGTGGAAGATCAGGTTGAAATCTTAGATTGGCCTGCTATTGTTAGCTGTCAGAGACTGGATTCTGATTCGTGCTTTCCCTGTGTGGCACTCAAGTACTCTGGTGCCAATTCGTCTAAGAGTCTCGGGGTGGAGTCTAGCCTGTCAATCTGGAGATAGTCAATGAGATCTCTGGGCATGGCTTTCTCCTGAGAATTCTGGGAAGTCTTGCGGTATTTCCCAATTCAAGGAGAGACTTGATTCAGTCCCTTGGAGACAGTCTACCGACAAGACAAGATGGCGACATGCTGATAGGTTCTGAGTCCTGGAACCTGGAGGAGCTGGAGGAGAAGCCACATGGGTTTTCCCTGATGGAACCAAACCTCTGGGGCTGGAGAAGCCACAAGAAGATTCCCACCAGTGCTGAGATGCTTGGGAGTAAAGTAACCAGATGTCCCACCTTTAAACAATTTTTCCTGTGTCCCGTGGTGTTTTTAAAAAATCCCCGATTTTTGTAAAGAATGCACGAGAAGCTAGGCAACAGTGAGAGAACAGGAAGGGAATATACCCCCTGTATACAACCCCTTCTCCCCATCAATGGTGTCCCACATTACCAATGTTAAAATCTGGTCACTTTCTTGGGAGGCCACAGGGAGACCCCTATCAGTGCTGAGATGCTCTTTCCACCAATGGATACTGCTGATGGACTCTGAGCCCTGGAAACGAGGAGCCATGGGGAGACCCCTGCCAGCACTGAGATGTTTCTCCCACCAGATGGATACACAGGACTCTGCACCCACTGGCCTGTGATTGTCCTGGTGTCATTGCATGTGCTTTGTGAGTCGGAAGAGGACTAATGGATTGGTGTTGGACATATGGGTTGATATCGGACTTAAGGACTTGGACTGGACTGGGTTGGGATGCTTTCTCAATGTTCCAATTCTCTTGTATATAAACCTCTCCCTTATATCCATATGCGTGTCTATGAATTTGTTTCTCAAGTCTACCCAGACTCACACACCCTGTGTGTGCACAGAATGACTCCAGAGGGTTTTCAAGGCTGTGAACTTTCGGGACTCTAGACTTGACCTATGAGGGAACTGCCAATCTTCTCACTCGTAATCAAGCCCTCGGCTGTTGGCGTACTGCCTCAAGGATCCATTGTAGGTCTTCTGGTGTCTACTGGCATTTTGTTGTGGTTTCACCTTGAATCTCCCCGATACCTCCCAATGGAACCCTGGTGGCACCATGGGTAAGTTCTCAGATATGAATGGAAAGGTCAACGGTTCATGTCCATGTCCAGTGCTGCAGGAGAAAGCTGTGGCACTCTGCTTCCGTAAAGGACACCTTATAAATCACACCACACTTGCCTCCATCCAGGCAATGCTGACTCACCGTGATCCCCCCTTCCCCCGTGGGCTTCTGATGCTCTGTGGGAGTAGAAAGCTCAGTCTTTCTCCCACTAAGCTACTAGTGGATTTGAACCGCCAACCATGAGTATCGCAGGCCAACGTGCGAGTGCTACCCCAGAAGGCAGTTCTACTGTGCCCTCTGGGACTGCTGTGATTGGAATCAACTTGATGATTGGGATTTTCCTTCCGTTGGTTGTGTAATGGTGCTGAATGCCCACATTTACTCACTAGTCATTTTACTTGGATCCACCAGCAACCACCAAAAAAAAGCAATGGTCAAAAAAGCGAGTGACCTTTCACCTCGGACAATTCTCTTACAAAAGACCTCTTTAAAGAGCTTCTTTTTTTTTGGCATCACTGCCCTCTGGTGGGAGTGGGAGGCCCAGCCTTGCTCCTGGAGAGCTGCTGCTGGATTTGAACCGCCAAACCAGTGGGTCGCAGTCCTGCACTCAACCACTATGCCACGGGGGCTCAGCCCGACTTTTTTTTTTTTTTTTAAGGCCAAGGTATCACTGTAAGGACTGCAGTGTATCCCTTTCAAGCTGTGATACTTTCCAGCCTCACACACTTGATGGAGGCTGGACTGTTGTACCAGGGAGACCTGAGAAGCACGGATGCATGGCGATTTATGGTGTGGAAGAATATTAAATATGCTGTGGGCTTCCTGGAGGATGAGCACATCTGTGTGGACAGGACGGGGAGAGTGCTGTCACGAGGGACCAGTCCTAAGAGAAGGACATCAGGTTTGGCCCAGGGAAGACCCTCAACAGGGTGGATTGACATAGTGGGTGCAAAGACGGACTCAAACACATTAGTGGCCGTGAGGACAGCAAAGGAGTGGACAGTGTTTCCTGCTGTTGTACACCGAGGATGACTGTGAAGTGGGATCCACTGAACGGCACTGTGGCCATCACCTCACCTGGTGTTAATTTGAGGTTGAAGAGGGTAGGGGTGGAGTCTAGCCTGTCCATCTGGAGAGAGCCAAGGAAACCCTTCTCCTGAGAATTCGGGGAAATGTGGTCATTCCTTCTTGGAAGTGGACACATTATCTCAGTTCACTTCCCTGAAGACTTTCTGCCGACAACCCAAGCTTGGAGACGCTACTGACAAGGCTGACATCCTGTGAGACATCCCTGAAGAGGAGACACATGGACCTACCCTAGTGCCCTGAGCCGGACAAAGGTCCATGGATGCACCCAGGGAAGTCAGAGGAGCCACAGAGGGACCCCTGCCAGCTCCAAGATGCTTCTACCACCACTGACCTTGCACCCAATGGCCTGTGATCTTCCTGCACTCAGCATCATTGCATGTGCTTCATGAGTCTGGAGAGGATTTTATAGATGGCTGTTGGACATAGGGACTAATATCAACCTTATGACCTTGGACTGAACTGGGTTGGGATGTTTTATTTTTTTCTTGGAGCGGGGTTTCCTATTGTGCAGTTGCTCCTGTATATAAAACTCTTTCTCATACATGAGTGTTTGTGAATTTGTTTCTCTAGTCTACCCGGACTACCACAGGCATCTAATAGGAACTGGCCACTTGGGTGATTTTTCCTGTGAGGTGTCTAGTCAAGTCCTCCCCCCTTTTCATTGGTTTCCTCTTTTCTTTTTCTTTTTTTTTTTTCTGGTTCATTCTTTTCTTACTGATCTTAATCTTTGTACTTTTCTAGGGGAGCCCTTTGTCAGGTGTATGAAGAGTGAATTTCACCTCCAATTCTCTTACCTTTTTCACTGTTTCAATGGTGCCATGGCATTGGTTTATGAGTAGAATGTCCCAATTTGGAATGAAGCTAAATTTATTAGCATTTCTATGGTTGGTGCCCTTTTTCATAGAAAGAGGTCTTTGCCTAACCCAAAGTTGTGAAGATCATAATCCTCCCCCCTTACCCCCCAGTAGAAATTCTGTGGGATACACAAAGGCTTCTCCCCAGGTTGTTCTCCATATCTACTGTGTGACCAGCCTAGGACACTGCTTACAACACTTGGTATATAATTGTAGCACATTTGGAAGCAGGCTGGTTAGAAGTTATCTTCCATAGGGCATTCCAGCCATCTAGAGGCATCAGACTCTAGTGTCAGTGCCACCACAGGTGGGACCCACTCCTTGTTGATAAGGATAATGAATTGCTTGTCTGAAGGAGCCCTCAGAATAAGAGGTCAACTAAGGTGAGGCTGCCATCTTGTATCTAGGATCCACCCATCTTGTCACATGTGTACCCCTAATCCCTCCTTTCCTGATTGCATGTATACCCCTAGATCACCCCCCTCCTGATGCTGTACTGCTTATGGTTCAACCACTTCCTGTGATGTATGTGGTTACCAGTAATCAGGAGGGCTTGTATGCTACTAAGTATATTTAAGCCCTGGTTAGATATACTATCTCCCCTGTGTGTTCCTCCTCTCATCTCCAACCTCCTTGTGGACCACCAAGAGGGCCTGAGGTGAGCATGCTGCTTTGAAATGTGTCTTGACTGCTTTATTTTATCTTCTCTCCTACCTCTCCTATTCTCTATGACTTTACTATAATCTCTATATATTATCACCACAGAATTCCTTCTAAGGACCCTGTGGTTGTTAGAGGCTGCTTTACTCTGACAAAACTCAATATTCCTTATCTAAACTCATTGCACGCACAAGCTGTCTTCTTGGAAGAATTCACCAATCTCAACACTAATGGTTAATGACCATAAAAACAATATATATATTTATTGAGTTTATACAACGTTGCAGACACATTTTCAAAGAGTTTACATGTATAATTCATTTAATTATCACAATACAAATCTTAGTTAAGTGTGATTATCCCCATTTTACAAATAATGCACAGTGGTTGGTAATAAGCATTTGTTTAGTGTCTCACAGGGAGTAGAGAGGTTAGGATGGCAGTGATGACAGGCAGGATGTGGACCATGACTAAAGGCGCCCCCACACGCGTTACATAAGCAGGGTTATACTCTAGAGCAAATCAGCTGAAGCTCAACGAGGATTGAACGTACTGAAAGGCATTCGTTAAACTAAGCTACCCAGCAGAACATCAACTACAGTGAGCATGTTTGTGGCCTTGACCAGTAAAATGTCAATAAGGGTCATTACAGCAGAACATCAACTACAGTGAGCATGTTTGTGGCCTTGACCAGTAAAATGTCAATAAGGGTCATTATCTTGACCAGTAAAACATCAACAACACTGTGTACGTATGTGAGCTTGACCAGAAAAATGTCAACTACACTGAGCATGTCTGTGACCTTGACCAGTAAAACATCAATTACACTTGGCATGTGCCATCTTGACCAGTAATAATGTCAGCTACACTGAGCATGTCTGTGACCTTGACCAGTAAAACATCAATTACACTGAGCATGTGCCACCTTGGACAGTAATAATGTCAGCTACACTGAGCATGTCTGTGACCTTGACCAGTAAAACATCAATTACACTGAGCATGTGCCATCTTGGCCAGTGATAATGTCAGCTACACTGAGCATGTCTGTGACCTTGACAAGTGAAACATCAATTACACTGAGCATGTGCCATCTTGACCAGTGATAATGTCAGCTACACTGAGCATGTCTGTGACCTTGACCAGTAAAACATCAATTACACTGAGCATGTGCCATCTTGACCAGTAATAATGTCAACTACACTGAGCATGTTTGTGACCTTGACCAGTAAAACATTAATTACTCTGAGCATGTGCACTCTTGATCAGTAATAATGTCAACTACACTGAGCATGTCTGTGACCTTGACCAGTAAAACATCAATTACATTGAGCATGTGTCATCTTGACCAGTGATAATGTCAAATCTACTGAGTATGTCTGTGACCTTGACCAGTAAAACATCAATTACATCAAGCATGTGTCATCTTCATCAGTATTAATGTCATCTACACTGAGCATGTTTGTGATCTTTACCAGTAAAAAACATCAATGACATCGAGCATATGTAATCTTGTCCAATAATAATATCAAGTTCACTGAGCATGTTTGTGGCCTTGACTAGTAAAACATCAATAACACTTGATCAATAATAATGTCATCTACACTGAGAATGTTTGTAATTTTGATGAGTAAAATTTCAGTAACACTGAGTAGGGATGTGACCAATAAACATCAATTACATCGAGAATATGTCATCTTAATCAATAATAATGTCAAGTACACTGAGCATGTTTGTGGCCTTGACTAGTAAAACATCAATAACACTGCACATGTATAATCTTAATCAATAATAATGTCATCTACACTGAGAAGGTTTGTAATTTCGACGAGTAAAATTTCAGTAACACTGAGTAGGGATGTGACCAATAAACATCAATTACATTGAGAATGTGTCATCTTGATCAATAATAATGTCAAGTATACTGAGCATGTTTGTGGCCTTGACTAGTAAAACATCAATTACACTTAGTATAGATGTGACCAATAAACATCAATTACATTGAGAATGTCATCTTGACCAGGAAAAATATCAACTACACTGAGCATGTTTGTGACCTTGACAAGTAACACATCAATAACACGGAGTATGGATGTGATCAATAAATATCAATTACCTTGAGCATGTGTCATCTTGACCAATAATAATGCCAACTCTACTGAGTATGTCTGTGTCCTTGACCAGTAAAACATCAATTATATTGAGCATATGTCATCTGCATCAGTAGTAATGTCACCTACACTGAGCATGTTTGTGGCTGGACAAGTAAAACATCAATAACACTGAGTAGGGATGTTATCAATAAACATCAATTACATTGAAAACGTGTCATCTTGACCGGTAATAATGTCATGTACATTGAGCATGTTTGTGATCTTGACCAGTAAAAAACATCAATGACATCACACATGTGTAGTCTTGACCAATAATACTGTCAAGTACACTGAGCATGTTTGTGGCCTTGACTAGTAAAACATCAATTACATTGAGCATGTTTAATCTTGATCAGTAATAATGTCATCTACACTGAGAATGTTTGTAATTTTGATGAGTAAGATTTCAGTTACACTGAGTAGGGATGTGACCAATAAACATCAATTACATTGGGAATGTGTCATCTTGATCAGTAATAATGTCAAGTACACTGAGCATGTTTGTGGCCTTGACAAGTAAAGCATCAATTACACTGAGTATGGATGTGACCAATAAACATCAATTACACTGAGCATGTGTCATCTTCACCAGTACTAATGTCATCTACACTAAGCATGTTTGTGATTTTGACCAGTAAAACATCAATTACATTGAATGTGTAGTCTTGACCTATAATAATGTCAAGTACACTGAGCATTTTTGTGGCCATGACAAGTAAAATGTTACTAACACTGGGTATGGATGTGATCAATAAACATCAATACATTGAGAATGTGTAATTCTTGACCAGTAATAACTTCAACTACATTGAACATGTTTGTGGCCTTGACAAGTAAGACATCGGTAACACTGAGTGTGGATGTGACCAATAAACATCAAGTACATTGAACATGTGTAACCTTGACCAGTAATAATGTCACCTACATGGAGCACAAGGTTTGTGACCTTGACCAGTAAAACATCAATAAGAGTATGCTTGTGATCTTGATCAATAAAACATCGATAGAGTATGTGTGTGAGCTGGACCAGTGAAAATGGCTACAATGAACAAGTGTGTGATCTGGACCAGTAGACTGTCAACTACGATGAGCACTCGTGCTCTGGACCAGTAGAATAGTCAACTACGATGAGCGTATGTGTGACCGATCTGGGCCAGTGAACAGTTATCTACGGTGAGCACTTGTGCTCTGGATCAAGAAACTGTAACACTGAGCAGGTGTGACACCTAGCCCGGTAAAATGTCCTCTGCACCGACCTGTGCGATCGTGAAGAAAGCATCGTTTCTCCAATCTCCAAATTTGCCTCTAGTATAATTACTCTGTGGCGTGGTGGGTTACAGGTTGAGCTGCCAGCCACCAGGCTGGCAGTCCTGACACAACAGCCACTCAGAGGAAGAAGGATAAGACTTCCTGCTCCCATAAAGACTAACAGCCTCAGAAACCCCCAGGGGTAGTTTTACTCTGTCTTACCCGACAGTTATGAGTCAGAATTGACTCATGATGGTGAGTTTGGTTTAAAGTTTTGCTTTGTTCGTGTGTGTGTGTTTTTTTGGTGTGTGCGTGCGCGCGTCTTAGTGTTGTTGTTTTTTTTTTTTTAATGGCTACTCTGATGCTCTGTAAACAAAAGAGTGACCATCACATGCTTTCTTATGTTCGATCTTAGCATTAATTCCCCTTGGGGTCAGAAAGGCGTAATGTTTGCATAGAAGTGCTCGGATGTTCTTGGGGTGCAACACGTTTCTTGGCAGTGTGTGTTCTCTCATGTTCTTTCAGTAGGCTTAGGTTAGAGAATGCCTTCCCGCACACCCTGCACTCCTCCTGCCTGTTCTTCTGGTGGACCCTCTGATGCTGTATCAGCTGGTGGCGGTGACCAAAGGCCTTCTCACACTGGCCACACTTATGGGGCTTGTTGCCTGTGTGGATTCGCTCGTGCTTAACCAGGCTGGACCCGTAAATAAAAGCCTTCCCACATTCCTTACACTTGTAAGGCATCTCACCGGTATGGATTCTCTCATGCTGGGTAAGGTGGTAGCTACAGTTAAAGCCCTTCTCGCACTGCGTACACTTGTAGGGCTTTATCCCGGTGTGGATCCTCTCATGCTTGACTAGGCTTGAACCCCAGCGGAAGGCTTTCCCACATTCCTTACACTTGTGAGGTTTCTCCCCAGTGTGGATTTTCTGATGCTGGGTCAGGTAATTCACCCGGGTGAAGGCCTTGCCACACTCCTGGCATTCAAAGGGCTTCTCACCAGTGTGAATCCTTTTGTGCTGAATGAGGCTTGAGCTGCAAATGAAGGCCTTGCCACAGTCTCTGCACTCGTAGGGCTTATCTCCACTGTGGATCCGCTTGTGCTGGATGAGCTTATACAGGCGGGTAAAGGTCTTGCCGCAGTCTTTGCACTCATGGTCTTTCTCCCCGGTGTGAAACCTCTGATGCTGAGTGAGCTCATCCCCCCGCCTGAAGGCCCTCCCACACTCTTTGCACTTATAGGGTTTCTCGCCCGTGTGTATTCTCCTGTGGATCACAAGGCTCGATCCCCAGCGGAAGGCCTTCCCACACTCCTGACACTCATAGGGCTTCTCGCCCGTGTGGATTTTCTGATGCTGAGTGAGCTGATTGATCCAGCGGAAGGACTTCTTACAGTCCTGGCACTCATAAGGTTTCTCCCCAGTGTGGATTTTCTGGTGCTGGGCAAGCTGGTACCCTGTACTAAAGGCCTTTCCACATTCATTACACTCAAAGGAATTCTCTCCACTCGGGGACTTCTGTGGGGACCTATCAGGGGCACGCTCGGTACATTCGGCGGGCGGGTTTTCGAAGTTGACGATCATTTGGCGGACGTAGCGCTCCGGACGGCTAGGTGGGGCTTTCAACTCACCTGCGGCACCTGCGGCACTCGGGGCACCCGCGGCACCCGGGGCACCTGGGGCACCCACGGCACCCAGGGCACCCGCGGCACCCACGGCACCCGGGGCACCAGCGGCACCCACGACAGCAGTACCTTTTGCCTTTTCGGCTTTGTTCTTTCGACGGGCACTCCACTGCGAGAAACTCAGTTCATAAATGTCCTTCACCGCAGATAAATTCTGGCTCTCAGAAGGTGACACCCAATCTGGAAAGAAAGATCGCGGTTTGTCCCCTCCCAAGGAAAAAAGGAAAAGCCAGAGCCATAGCTGGACACAACCATGTCTCAGCAGGCACAGACATTCTCTACTTGTTGTTTGAACGCACACCAGGCAGGGTTCCCTTGGCAGTGTGGATTCTGCGTCTGGTACAGTAGAATAGTTTTAGGGGATGTGTAAATGCTGCAATTGAAATCTATTAAAAAAAATTTTTTTTTTTTGGCATCACTGCTCTCCGGCGATAGGAGTAGGAGGCCCAGCCCCACTGCTGGAATTGAATCTCCGCCCCAGTGGGCCGCAGTCCCGCGCACAACCACTACGCCACCGGGGCTCAGCCGAAATTTGTTTAAAATTTAAGGAGTCCTTGGATGGGAGCAGTGGATAAGTGCTTTGGCTCCTGGCCCAAAGGCTGGCAGTTCAAAACTATCCCGGGTGCCTGAGGAGGGCGAGAGATGATCTGCTTCCCGAGGTAGGTGGCCCGAGACACCGCACACAGCCGTGCTCTCTGTGGCACGCGGGTGGCCACGAGGCTCACAGGAGGAGGGAGGGGGGCAGGGGTGGAGCTGTTTGGGGCGGGAACTCACTGACAGAGACGAGGTGGCTATAGTTGTCCAGCATCACCTCCCAGTACATCTCCCTCTGCGCCTCGTCCAGGAGGTCCCACTCCGAATGCGAGAAGTCGATGGCCACATCCGCAAACGTCACGGGGCTCTGAAAACACCCCCCCCCCCCCCCGGGCGTCAGGAGACGAGGGGAGCCCCTGGCGAAAACAATGCAGGTGTCCTGCCTGCTGAAGGCACGGCCTGGAATGTACCTGCCCCACGTATGCTCTGCAGGTGTGGATTTCCACGTCATCTTTTTGCCTCTAAGGGGGGCGGAGGGAAGATCCCGAGATTGTACACTCACCCCACCCCACCTTCGGCCCCCTATGCCAGGGAGTCAATTTTGCTTCATAACAATCTCTTTCCAATAGGACAGAGTATGCTCTGCTCCTGAGGGCTGTAATTCTTTAACAGAGTGGACAGCCTCCATTTTCTGCCTTGGAGTGGCTGGTGGGATTGAACCTCCAGCTCCATGGCTAGCAGGTTAACACTGAACCCACTCTGCCACCCAGGCTCTTTTCTGTTTCCTAAGTGGAGCCTGAAACCGTTGCTTCAGCAAACGGGGCCTGCCTATTGTTATGTTTTCCTGCCCCTGAATCGCCGGGAGGCCAGCCATTCCTTTGTCACCACACAGGCCACCAGACTTCATTTCTTACTAAAGGCTGAGGCTGTGGGTTGGCAGGTTTCCCCGTGGTTCTACTTGTGCTTGGTCATCTCCTCCTCCTGTGCCAGGTGACTGTCTTACCTGGAACCAGCCCTTGTCTCCGCTCTGTCTTTGGTCCTGAGTTAGAGGCTAAGCCAACATAAGGACCCCCAACGAACCCAGCCCCCTTTGCCGCTAAGCCGCTGTCGACTCACGGTGGCCCCCGTGTGGCAAAGAGTAGAACTACCCCGCGGGTTGCACTCTCCTCTCTTTGAAAGGCTGCTGTGGGTTTAATAAAGCTGCTTCACCAAATACTTTCCGTGAAGAGGCCCATGTTCCTGCTGTCCCCTCCCGTCATGCATGCGTAACAATGTGAGCATCTTCGCTCAAAAAACACATTTTAATGAACTCCCTTCTGACAGAAGACTTTCCCTTGGAGCTGGTGCCGGGACTTGAGGCTTTTATCCTCTGTAACTGGGAGAGGATCATTTTTTCTGTCGTGTCTGTGGTACTTTGGTGCGAGTTGCCTGGCATGAAGGCAGCTGGAGATGAAGACTGCCCGGCTATGTCCAGGAAGAATTGGCGAGGGGCAATGAGCGGGAGCGTGCTCTGGGGGACTTCAGGAGAAGGAAGACAAAGACCTGCATTTCTAGAAGGAGAAATGCACACACTTACGTCAGCCACACTCTGACAATTCAAGAACCAACCAGCCTGCATGGTGCTGAGTTTGCCGATGACGCGCTCCACCATTCAGAGAATCGGGATCTAGAGAAAGAGAGAACACAGAGGTGTTAAAATCAGGGGCGGGACACCGATATTTGGAAAGCAATGCAATGTCCCTCCAGGTGCCTGGATCAATAAGATGTGCTCTAGACCGTGAGGGGCTACCACGTCCCTTCCCCACAAAGAGAAAAGAGGTCCTGCAGTAAACTTCAGAGCTTCCTGCTGTGCAAAGTCAGACGCAAAAGGTCGGCTACTTTATGAGCTTATTAAAACACACACACACACACAGTTTTATTAAGTCTTAGACGGGACAAAGGCAAAAAACAGAATGTGCAGATGAGGACGTTCTTCCTTAGGAGTTCATGAGAAGTGTCCAAAGAGACCCAGGCATGTGGCTACTTAGGGGGGAGACGGGACACCAAGGAAATGGCCACACGTGTGCTGCTGAATTATCCGAAATAAATAGATTGAACTGAAGGGTCTCTGAGGATCAGAGTCCCCAGGGTCCTGCCTGTCTCCTTCACACCATTCGATCTGATCTTTACATTAATTTTTTTTTTTTATGATTTGGAATTCAGGGTAGGTTTTCCCTCCCTCCCTGTCCAGCACCTTTGACTCGGTCAGACTGGTGGGCAGGGGCAAACGGGCACGGTCTAGTTCTTCTGGGGGCTGTGGTGTGTGTGAACCATTGGACTAATCATTTCCTGGCGTCTTTGACTTTTCTCAACCCTCTTTTGCTTCAGATGGGTATAGGGACACTTCTAACCACTGCCATTTTATTCTTTTCCTACCTAACTGTCCTTAGAAACGTGACTCGGGTAGTCCCTGGGTGTGAGGCATGTAAGTGTCTGCGACAGAAACCTCAACATTCTGGACCATTGGATTGGAGAGGCTGTCTTGATTAGTGGCTGACTGCCTACAGGTCTGTGATTAGAATCCACCAGCCTGCTCCTGGGGAGAAAGAGGTGGCCCCTGGTGTCTATGAAGAGGACACACACTCCCTGCCAGTGAGTCCATTCTGACTCAAGACTCACCTGCAGGATAGAGCACAATGCCTCTGTGGGCTCATTGCTGAGACTGGAGCTCTTTGGGGGAAGTAGAAAGCCTCGTCTTTCTCCCCCAAAGTGGTTGGTGATTTTAAATTGCTGGTGTATCGCTTGGTAGCCCGGCACGTAACCAGGGCTCCCCACGAAAATGACATTCATGGAAAACTCAGTGGAGCACCTCCATGCTTCCTACAGGGTTGCTAAGAAGTGGAATCATGGCAAGAGTATTGGCTTTTTACGGATCTTTTAAAGCCTTACTATTGTCATTGACTATTGATTTGGATTTCTGGTGACCATTTAAGTGACAGAGTAGACTTTTGCTCCATTGACTTTGGTTGGCCGGGATCTCTATGGAGGGAGCTCCCGAGGCCTTTCATGTGTGGCACTGCTCGGTGGATTTGAACCACCAACCTTGAGGACAGCGGTTAAGTACAAACTGTTTTTGCCACCCGAGGACCTTGTAAAGTTATGGTTTGGAAGGGTATTTCAGGCCCAGGGGAGCGACTATTCTTAAGCCCTGCACACACATATGATCTAAAGAACAAAAAGCAAACACCTTAACTTCGGTTTTTAAGATGCGCAACAATTATTTCTTTCTTCCTGCTCAGGATGTTTCTTGCTCAAAGATGGCTGGCCTGTGGGGGGAAAGAGAAGGATACAATGAGACATGGAGAAGGCTGCAATCAGACTTACGATCTTTCTGGAATACAGGTTGCACTCCCATGCACCCCTCAGGCCCATGCTTGACCTCTCTGACATCCCCCAAACCTCTCAGAAATGAGTGTGCACTGGGATACGTGCTTAAGACGCTCTGGCAGTGCAATGCTGAATCGCTTGGCTATTGAGCCACAGGTTGGTGGTTCAAAGCCAGCACCTGATGGAATCTTATTCTTTCCTATAGCTGTATGTAGCCTGAAATGCTACACGTCTCAGGGGTGGTATTCACGATGGCCATGGGGCCTCGTCCCTTTGGGGCTATTATTCCAAGGCAGTTGAAGGCAGACAAGCTGCAGATAAGTATTCAGGACCACAGGTTATGCGGGCATCATCGCGTTGCCATGGCAACTGAAGCTTACTGGCAAGACCTCTGCAGCCAATCACCCAGCTGAAGGAGGAGGGCACTTTGTCTCTCTGGTCTTCTCCCCCACACAGGTCAGAGGCTCACAAACACCACAGGAAATGCACCTTGCCCTGTCACATCCACAGATGCCCATGTTGAGAGGGGCGTGGAGGGAGGTGCTGCCCAGCCCTTCTAACCCCCCTCATGCCACGGGGGCACGCCCTGTGCTTATCACCCCGCAATTAGCATCTGCACGGAATGGAAGAGACACAGCTCACCCCGGGGTGGGCATCAACCACAGCAAAAGGGGACATGGCTCGTTCCATTCCCAGGACCTTGCTAATGGGGACATGGTTGTCCTCATGGCCACTTATCCTCCTGTATCTTAGTAACGGGGACATGGCTGCTCCCCCTCCCCCCTAGGCGCGCTAAGGCACATATCTTAGTAACGGGGACATGGCTGCCCCCTCTGCCTGCAGGAGGGCTTACGCACAGTGCTTACGCACGTCTCTTAGCAACGGGGGCGCACAGCCGTCCCCGAATTCCAATTAGGGACCAATTCGCATCTATCTCAGTAATGGGGACGTGGCTCATCTCCACCCACATATCTTAGTAACGGGATAGGACACGGCCCGCTCTAACCCGTGTATCTTAGTAACGGGACGTGGTTCACCCACCCGCCCTCTCCAACCCCCTCCCTGGCGCACTTACGCACTTATCACACTGAGGCAAGGCTGGCCCCATCCCCCGCTATGTGCCCATGCGCACTTATCGCCGCAAAAGGGACTGGCCCTTTCCCCCGCGACCCCTCCCCCGCCTCCACCCCCCTCTTCCCCCTCTTCCCCCCGCCCCCACCACACATAAGGTTGCTACTGCTGAAACCAGGAAATGGGCCGTCTGGGCCCCCGCCTCCAAGTCCTCAAGTGCGATCAGGTTAGCGACCCCTCTAGTCGCTGACACGCACGATCTCGGCCACGGGAATTCCAGCCAGGTAACCCCAGAGTGGGCTCGACTGGATGATCTCAATCATGGGGATCTTGTCAGGTCCCCCCCAGGTTGTTCGCGTACATGAAAGCAACAGTCGGGATCCAGCCTGCTCACCGCGTCTCCCGCCCCCGCAGCTCGCACGCACGATCTCAGAAACGGGAATCCAGCGAGATTATCCGCCCCAACCCTTCGGTTGCTCGAATTAACGATCGCCATAGCTGGGTTCTCCCCGCCGCCCCACCGCGCACCCGCATGATCCCGGTAACGCGGATACCGCCAGGTCTCGCATCCCTCTCCCCACCCCCACCCCACCCCGCACTGCCCCGCTCGCGGCTGGCATCTCTGATCTCTCCGGATCCAGGGACACCGCTGGATTCCCCCGATCGCTCGCACGAGCGATTCCCAGAAACCGGCGTGCAGCCGGGTTCCCCTCCCGCCCCCCAGTCCCGCAGACACCTTCCCCACCCTCAATCACCGAGACCCAGGACAGACCCCTGGAGTCACGCAAACGTGCGATCTCCAGCACGGGGAAACACCGGGATCCCCAAAGCCACTCCAAGGAATCTCATTCCCGAGGGCGCGCCCCGGTGGACCACCCCCCTCCCCCGGCCACTCGCCGGCACATAACCGAGACCCGTAACGGGGACACGGCTGGCTCTGGCGTGCAGCCTGTCATACATACAGCCAAAGAACAAGACACGCTTCTGCCGTCAGCCGTCACTGGAGCCCAAGGCCGCGCGTGGGAATCAGGCGACACCCCCGGAGCAGCTCCTGAGATCCCAGTGCAACCTCTCCTCTCCTCTCGCTCTCTCCAACGACTCGCTGCAGCTCCGAGCGCGCCAGCTCCCAGGGCATCGGGAGGGGGCGTGCTGACGTAGGTGTTCGCTGCGAAACGGTGTCCAGGGAAACCGGAGGGAGGCGTGGGCGAGGGGGCTCCCAGCATGCCGGGGCGCACAGACGCACGCACGCACGCACGCACGGCCCCCCCGGGGCGTCGTGCCTGGGCAGCCGCTGGCAGTTGGAATTCAGAGCCCGGGAGCAGCGCGCCCAGATTTTCCCAGCATGCAACTCGAGGCCCCGCTGGAGGCGCTGGGCCCTCGAGGCCTCTGGGCAATGTCCAAGCACCGAGCTGGGCGCCCGGCTGTCCACACTGTCCAAGCCCGACCGCTCGGGATGGTGCCGATGGAGCGCGGTTACACAGACTCCTGGGAGAGGTTCAAATTCCAAGAACCCTCCGCATGGAAGCAAAGCTGATCCGATTGTCCTAGGGTGGAATAAGAATAGCCATTGAGGAGGCTGTAGAGCAGGGACTCCCCATAGCGGAAAATGCCCCACTCCCTCGCCCGACTGCTACCACCCCACAGGCTTGGGAGCTTAGGTTCCTATAGTCTAGTGTCAAGAGAATTTGCAAATGCTGGGAGCTGGACTGGCCAGATTCCGGACAGGCCTGCCTCCTTGAGGTCTATCTAAGGACGATGACTCAGGGAAAATGGAAGGCCACAAGCCTCGAGACATAGGTGGTACCTCTGTGGTCTGCCTTTGTATCTTTTGGGTCCTTCCCGCGGATTCTGAGAAATATAGTCCAGAGTCAGAAACCCCCACAATCCCTCACGCAGCCATTCAGTCTCTCAGGATGTAGCGTTGTTCTGGCAAACGAATCCAGAGCAGAACAATCTTTAGAAAATAGAAGCCGGTGTCTCCGGATAGCTCTAGTGTGACGCCAGCAGGAAGGAGGGCGCAGGTCTAACTGAAGGGAACGAAAAGCCAAAGGTCGTGGGTTGTTGATGGGGTGGTTTTGAGCCAAAGATTGGCACTGGCTTCTTTTGACAAGTTAGTTTCTAGTCTGTCTGGAGCTGGAAAGTTGGCTGAAAGCTCTTTAGCACTACACCAACACACGGCCTCTCCTGACAGACTGGTGGTGGTTGTACATTCAGTTACATGGGGTGAGATGGGTTTTAGGCTCTACTGCAAGAAAGGAGAGAATTGTATTTACTCAAGCATACAGCCTCCGCCCAGAAGTGCTGGGAGTTCTGGAAGCTCCCGTCCTGGCTTAAAGAAGAGCCCAGGTGTGGAAGTAGAATTGATAACTTAAGCCCCTGCACCTGTTTTGCATTCTGTGCTGGGTAAAACTTGGTGTTTTATCCCTTGACACTGTCCCAGGTTTAGCACACTTGTCTGGTGTTTTGAGAGCACAGAAAGTGGGGGCGGGGGGTGGTACATACACAGAGGGAGAGGAAGCGAGGGAGAGAGAGAAACTTTGGGATGTTGAGAGCCATCTCATGACCGGTAGGTACCTTGCCTGCAGTTGCTTCTCTTTGCCAAGGTTCATGCTTGTGAGAGTGTGTTTCCTTGTGTGTGAGACGCCTGTGTTCACCGTTATATAGGGTTGTTGGGAGGGGGTGGCTGTGAGGGAATTTGTGATTGGGTGCAGCCTAGGGGAATCTTGTGCAAAACTGCTTCCGTGAACTTGTAGGCGCACAGTCCTCAATCTTGGTGCTCATGTTGATTCTTGTGATTGTGCATGTCACAGCCGATTTAAATGTGGACTGTGATGGGCTGAGCCTCGGTGGCGTAGTGGTTGAGTGCGGGACTGCGGCCCACTGGTGGCTTGGCAGTTCAAATCCAGCAGCAGCTCTCCAGGAGCAAGGCTGGGCCTCCTACTCTCACCAGAGGGCAGTGATGTTGCCCCCTCCAAATGTGGATTGTGAGTCTTCATGTGTCGAAGACTGAAAATCTGTGCACGAGTCTGTGCAGCTGGCAAGGAGTGGGTCATGATCATCTTCAACTACTCTCCCCTGTGTGCTTCTCAAACGGTGTCTCTGTGAGTGTGGGACTGTGGACACAAGCCCAGTCCCATTGGAGATGAAGAGAATAATGCTCACTTGGCAAAATTCAGCTTCTTCAACATTCTGGAGACGTATGAGTCCTGAGGTTATCTCACCATAATACGGACCCTTAATAGGGGATCAAAGACACTATTTTTTATGGTTTTTAAATAAGTCATTTTAGTGGGGGCTCGTACAACTCTTACCATGATCAATCGTATGCAATCCCAAAGACCTTATTTTTTATGGCGAAATGTATACATCAACCTGTTTTCTAAAGGAAGAACTCATGGTAAGTGATTACCTTTGGTGAAATAGCATCTGGCGTAAGTTTCGAGGGGTCCATTTCCAGTGGGTTATGCTGCTAAGGGAACCCAGAAAAGCTTATATATGAAATAAATAGCAACAGGGCAGAGGTCTGACAAGAGAAACGGCCAGTCCCAATGGAGACAAAGAGGCAGGAGGTTGCTTGTAGAGGGAAGAAGCCCCATATGATGGAGAGCTGCCCGGAGGGCTGTCCTGCAGGGCAGAAGGAAGGTTGTGCTTGGCAGGGCTTCTCTGCTGCTGATCCTGATCCCCAGCTGTAGCTCGTTGACCCTGCTCTCAAGTGATTTATTTCCCTCATAAACCCCATGATCACGGGTACGGACAGTAGCCCATGCAATGAATGACCGCCATCAGCAGAGAAGTAGGGAGGGGCCAGGATTATTACAAGGGTGGGAGAGAGGAGATGTGGCCTCCACCTCAGAGAAACTGGCCTTGGGCCGATGGCGATGATGTCGCTCCTCACAGGTCACTTTTTTTTTTTTCTTTTTTAACAACGATGTGCATGGCACAGGCAGACAGGCTGTGTTTCCAATTCCCAGGCCTTCTTAAGACTTTGGCGGGACCAGTCACGCACAATGCTTTGGCACCAACCATTCTATGGGTGCTGCATTTGACTCGACTGGGCTCAAACTGCAGCCTTAGCATTTATCAAGTGAATGTCGTGTGTGTGTGTGTGTGTGTGTGTGTGTGTGTGTGTGTTTTCCGTAGAAAGTAAGCAGGGGACAAGAACAACAGGTTCTTATAAGGGGAGACACTTACCCTTCCTCAAACCACCCTGGTCCACGTCCCTGGGCAGGCACGCTGTGGCTCATGTCAGACACGGCGATCACAGGATCTTCTCATCTCAGGGCACAGAGGGATCGCTGCCTCCAGAGTGGAGAGTGGGAAAGGTCAGGCACGCCGCTCTCGAAGGTTCCAGAGAAGAGGGGTGGGGAACGTCTGAAGGTGACATTGCCTGAAAGTGACAAAGGGGGAGTGTGGTGGTCAGAGAAGGATTTTAAGCTGTAAAGGCGGCAGACCACGCATACAGAAGGGGGGGGGAACAGGGGCACCGGCCCAACATGGCCACTGAAAATGGAAGTGGTTCTAGAACGCCTGCAGAGGATGACAGGGGTGGGGAGTGGGGATGAGGGATGGGGTGGTGGTGGTTTGAGTCCTTCTCAGGTCCCACGGGACTCACGTGGGTGGTGGGTGGGATGGGTTGGCTTGTTCTGCTGTGGGCCAGTCTTGAAAGGAAGGACCTGGAATCTCTCGGCCTTGCTACCCAGAGTTCTGGAAGAGCGTGGGGTCGAGTCGCTGTGAGTCTGAATGGACTTCTATGTCCGTGAGTTGGTTTTGGTGGAAGGCCTTCCATGGCAGGGTTGTTCCAAAGACTTGGCAGTTCAACCCACCTGGAGAAGCCCGCCAGCCTTCCAGCACCTGATGCAAATCACGCCACTGAGAGACCCCTGGCCCATGTGATATTTAAGCACCTCCTCTTTGGCGACCGTTTGAAACTTGGTGGTGTCCTGGGGGACACATCGGAAAGCCAATGCAGTTTAAGGAGAAAGGAGAGCCTTCTGTGGACCCTTTGCACGGGGAGGTGAGATAGTTTCCTTGAGTGGAAAACGGTTTACATTTAGAAGAGGCCTGAGGGGAGACACGTGCTCTATGGGTAAGGCAGAAATGGCTCTGCAGTCGGGGAGCAGGGACCCGGGTAGGAGATCCCTTGGGGGGTGGGGGAAGTGGGGTGATTTGGGATCGGAGGCATTCCCCGTTCAGGTCTCCCTCAGAGTAGCTGAGAAACACAGACGGTCTGGGCGAAAGGGGAACACTTCATGTTGGCTGATCAGGCAAGGAGCGAGGCAGGACTGGACAAGCTCTCAAAAGCAAACCAACAGCAGGGCGGTGCTAGAGTTGCGATTTCGCAAGTATGTGGTGGAAAGGAAGTCGAGGTGATTATGCACACGTAGTAGATCTCCGAGCGCTGCTCGCCAGTATGCATCGAGGGTGGGTTGTGATTCTTGACGACTACGGGGAGGTTCACTGGGCAAACTACCCATAGTAGTTCACATCGTTACACGGGATGATACTGGTTGGGCTGTCATCTCATGAGAAATCGTGAGCAAAAAAAGACAAGATTATTGGATGAAACCAGGCCTGCACTTGTCTGTCAGGGAGGGAAACAGAAATGGGAAATGAAAAGCTGCCTGTGTGGTTGGTGTGTGTCCTTCCATGCTGGCTCCTGTCAGAACACCACTTCCACTTGTGTGCCACATTCACTCACGGGACAAGAGGCAACCCTTCACTCAGCCCTAGGGACTTTTCTTGAGGACAAGAACTAAGGTATTTATTTATTTCTTAATCGTTCTACTGGGGGCTCATACAACTCTTTTTTTTTTTTTGCATTTGAAACATTTATTTCTGGAAATACATTTTCAACACTTTGTTATTTATACAAAAAGAGACAAATTTCTCAGGCGGCACCGAGCAGAATGTCCTGGTGGCAGTGGTGGCGATGAAATGGACCTTCTCTCCACATCCATTGTAATGAGGGGAAACTGAGACACGCCCTTGCGTGCCCAACTGAGCTGGGCTCCAGTTTCCCCAGCAGGCAAGGCTGCCCACACCTGGGCACTGGTGATGGGCATTTCCTTCCAATAGGGCAGTTTTGGCCAACACATGGCAGGTCAGCAAGTAAATGTCCCCTAGAGTTGGTGCCCCCACCGCTGTGGATGGGAATGAAAAACTGAATGCAGGTGGCATTCCAACTCCTTTTTAAAAAACATTTTATTGGGAACTCATACAATTCATATCACAATCCATCCATCCGTTGTGTGAAACACATTTGTACATTTGTTGTCCTTATCCCTCTCAAAACATTTCCTTTCAACTTGAGCCCTTGGTATCAGCTTCTCATTTCCCCCCCTCCCTCTCCCACCCTCTCTCCTATCAGGAACCCTTGATAATTGATAAGTTATTATTTTTTTTCCATGTCTTACATTGACCGATGTCTCCCTTTACTCGCTTGTCTGTCCCTCCGGGTGGGGGTTATATGTAGATCATTGTGATTGGTTCTAAAGGTGTGTGTGTGGTGCTTGCTTCGGTGGCACATATACTAAAGGTGTGTGTGTGTGTGTGTGTGTGTGTGTGTGTGTGTAGAGGACTGAATCGTGTGATACACATCATCATCAATGTTTGCTGAAAATATGTAAAAAAAAAAAGGAAATGTGTAAAGATGAGAAGATAAATTATCTTTGTTTCCCCTTAGGCTCCTTATTCTGTTCCACACATGGGGGTCCCTGCGTGGTGCAAAGAGGGAATATGCCAGGCATCACCTTGAAAGGAGGCAGTGAGCCCATGGGAGGAGGGAGCCCATGAAGAAGACGCTTTGAAGAGAGGCCTGGCATTCCAACTAATCCGCCAGGGAGAATCCAATGGAACATGCTCTGCTCCAGCGGTTCTCAACCTGTGAGTCCAACAGGGGTGGTTTGATTCATCACAGTGGCAAAATGACAGGGATGAAGTAGCAACGAAAATAATTTTATGGTTGGGGGGGGGGTGCCTAAGTAGAAGGAGGATGTTTCGGGAATGATGATGGCAACAAATGTGCACATGTGGTCTTGCATACAATCGATGTCTGTATTGATGGTGATAAGAGTTGTATGAGCCCCCAATAAAATGATTTATTAAAAAAAGTCATTTTAAGGGCTGAGCCCTGGTGGCATAGTGGTTGTGCGCGGGACTGCGGCCCACTGGCATGGAGGTTCAATTCCGGCTCCCAGGAGCAAAGGCTGGGCCTCCTACTCCCACCACCTAAGGGCAGTGATGCCTAAAATAAAAAAATAAAAAAAAATAAATAAAAAAGTCATTTTATGGTTGGGGGGGTTACCCTCACATGAGGAACTGTATGAAAGTCGCTGCCTTAGGAGGGTTGAGAACCACTGCTGTTCTCTGACAAAATGGGGGTTATTCTGAATCAGAATCGACTCACTGGCAACCGGTGGTGTTCCCTTTCAATGGTTTCAAAATGGCCGAGTCATGCTCATGAAAACAAGAGGAACATGTGTTGCCCCATTGCCCCTGCCGAACTGGCTCTTGTCCAAACGCCTGTCACAATTTGTCCTGAGCAGGACAGTAGGCCGTGGGGACCCCCTCAGCCATGGTGGCCAACAGTGTCACTTTGCCTGGCCGTGCACTGGCGGCTATCGTGGACTGGGATGGGACAGCCTGTTCCCTCTTCGGGTCAAAAGCCGAAGCTCAAGAGATTTGGTGGCTTCTCACTGCCCATCAGCCACGACGGAACCATTCTGTGCATCTCTTCAACTTAGTCTACCTCCTCTTACTTCATGCTGATGCCCTCCCACCGGGGCACACCTGCAGACGCCCCCTTCTCCACCAGACATCTTTCACCTCCTCCCTATCTGCTTTTGAGCTTTTCATTAGGTGCAAGAAAATGGCTGCTAATTCGCTAGTCATAGCAAACCGCATAAACAGATGGTCTCCATTTATTTCCTCAGGGAAAATTTTGGACCCAGGTGTCTTCACTAATGAATTTTATTTACCGGAGAGAGAGCTACTGCCGGCTTACCCAAATTTTTCCAGGAACTAGCAGAGAAGTAAACACGTCCCAATTCATATTAGATTAAAAGTAGAAAAGGGTAAGAACATGACTGGTTCTCATGAAGATAAATGCAAATCTCCCCCCAGAAGATGAATAAATAAAAGCCAGAATGGTAATGCAGTAGAATGAAAATGTAACTATTTTCCACTAATAGAGGAAAGCAATGGGAAAAAAATGATAGACTGGACCTTACCAAAGGCAGAAAACTCACAAGACTCAAAAACAAGGTAGTCTCCGCTCTTCACCCCAAGTTCAGGATTTCAAACATTCGATATTATAGCCAGTAGGGTTTAGTGTGAAGCACAAGACTGGTTTATTTATTTATTACTTTTATTACCATTATTATTATTATTATTATTATTTTTACCATTATTAAAAGATCATTTTATTGGGGGCACGTACAACTCTTATCACCATCTATCCATCCATCCACCCATCCATCCATGTGTCAAGCACATTTATACATTTGTTGCCCTCATCATTCTCAAAACATTTGCTTTCAACTTGAGCCCCTGGTATCAGCTCCCCATTTTCGCCCTCCCGCTCCTCCTTCCAACTGTCAATTTATAAAACATTATTCTTCCATATCTTACACTGACCGACTTCTTCCCTCATCCACTTTTCCATTGACCATTCCCCAAGGAGGGAGTTATATGTAGATTCTTGTAATCAGTTCCCCCTTTCTACCTCACTTTCCCTCCACCCTCCCAGGATCTCCACTCTCCCGACTGGTCCTGAGGGGTTCATCTTTCCTGGATTCCCCATGCTCCTCATTCCTATCTGTACCAGGGTGCATCCTCCAGTCTAGCCAGACTTGTACGGTAGAATTGGGATCATGATAGTGGGGGGGAGGAACCATCGAAGAAGAAGAAAGTTGTATGTTTCATCATTGCTACAATGCACCCTGACGGGCTCAGAAAGGGTGGTTTATTATTGAGATCAATTAAGTAAGATACAACTACTGATAGCTATTTGTCTGGAACAAAACGAAAGAAGAAAACCAAAGACCCAGACATGAAAGTCAACTACGGGACTAACCTATATGAACCTCAGCCTCCTCTACCCTGAGAGCGGAAGTAGATGTTGCCCAACTGCTACGACCAGTCATTCTGCCTAGGACCACAATAGCTAGATCCTGATAGAATGGTGAATTCCTGTGGTTTCTTGTTCGGCTGCTAACTGCAAGGTCAGCTGTTTGAAACCACTAGCGGCTCCAAGAGAGAAAGACTAAGTTTTCTATTTCCAGAAAGAGTTACAGTCTCAGAAATCACAGGGGCCGTTCTGACCTATTGTATGGGGTCACTTTGAGTTGACATTAACTAATGGCAGTGAGAAGGAAGGAAGGAAATGGAATGGGAGATATATGTGGAAGAGAATCTCAAATTCTTTTTTTTTAATTTTAATTTTTAAGATAATTAAAAAATAATTTTATTGGGGACTTATAGACCTCCTATTCCAAATCCATCCATGCATCCATTGTGTCAAGCACATTTGTACATTTGTTGTCATCATCATTTTCAAAACGCTTTCTCTCTACTCGAGTCCTTGGTATCAGCTTCTCATTTTTCTCCCTCCTGCCCTCATGAACCCTTAATAATTGAACCCCCGATTCTTAAATACTTACTAGACGCACCAAGATTACAAGACTTCCTGAAACCACTGACCTGAAATATTCTTTGAACTTTGAAATGAGTCCCTGATGTTATCTTTTAGCTACATAACAGATTGGCACACAGAATAAAGAATGTCACCAGTGAGTCCTGTACACCTTTAAAATATCATCTATATGAGACTGTATGGCCAATGATTACTTTTAATAAAAGATGAGAAGGTAAGGGGTCAAGGAAACAATATTAATGGAGCCGAACAATCAGAATGAAATCATTAAAACCTCTCTGTGTACAAGCTCTCTTTGTTTGCAAAATGAGAATCTTATTAGGACTCACAGAGTTGTGAATATTGGATTAATTAGTTTAATAACTAATAGCATCAATAATGAACATTGTGGCAGTCATTTAAACTGGTATCAGGGGTTGAGCCCTGGTGGCATAGTGGTTGTGCGCAGGACTGCAGCCCACTGGGATGGAGTTTCAATTCCAGCAGCGGGTTCCACAGGAGCAAAGGCTGGGCCTCCTACTCCCACCACCAGAGGGCAGTGATGCCCCCCCCCCAAATGAACTGGTGTCAATTTGAGAATTAAGAGTGTAAGGGTGGAGTCTAGCCTATCAATCTAGAGATAGTCAATGAGACCTCTGTGTGGGCATGTTTTTCTCCTGAGAATTCTGGGAAATCCGGCCTTATTTCTCCCTGGGTGGAGAGAAACTCAATACTCAGCCCCTTGGAGATGCTCTACTGACAAGACACAAGGCTGACTCCCTGTGAGACATCCTGGAGTAGAAACCACATGGACCTACCCTGATGGAACCAGACTTCTGAAGCCAGAAAAGCCACATAGAGACTCCTGCTAGTGCTGAGATGCTTAAGAAAACACAGAGAGGCCCCTGCCAGCACTGAGATGCTTACAATGCCACTGGATTTTAAGGCTTTCTTACCCACTGGCCTGCGATTGTCCTGGTGTCATTGCATGTGTCTTGTGAGTCTGAAGAAGACTTTATAGACTGCTATCGGACATATGGGCTAATATCAGACTTGTGGGCTTGGACTGGTCTGGGTTGGGATACTTTTTCAATGTTCCATTCCTCTTGTATATAAACCATTCCCTTATATACATATGTGCGCCCACGAATTTGTTTCTCTAGTCTACCTGGACTAACATAAACATACTCAGAAAAGGCACACATGTACATGGTATGCATACATTCATAGTAATCTTACTTTCCTAGTGCTGCTGAATCAGAAATACTACAAGTGGGTAGCTTTAGAAAACTGAAAGTTGATCTTTGGGTCATTCAGAAAGCGAGGAACCCTGATTCACAGCTCAAGCTCTGTGTCCAGACTAGCTCTCTCTGGGGAACGATGCTTTCTCTTTCACCGCTCCTTGATTTCTTGGTGCATTTTAGGTGCTGTGGGAAAAACTCACCTGGTTGTGCTTGCTTGTTTTGCATCGGCATGGCTCTTTTGGTAATGCCAACATGATTAATTTTAGGAGTGATACTCCACTGCGATGTCCTCATTAAAATGATACCCCTATTCAGAAATGGGATTGCATCTACTGGTATGGGGATGTATTTGCTATCTAGTGTTGTCACACAAACACCCCCAGTGGATGACTTGGACAGATACTGGTATTCAGTATTGCAAGCTACAAGTTTAAATTCATCGTACCAGCTCCAGAGGAACTGTCAGCTCTAGAGGAAGGTCCTAAATTCTCCAGCTCATTCTCTGGTTCCTTGGTCATGTCCATGTTGTCTGGCCCCAATCTGCCCTCATCTCAGTTTGCTTAATCTGATCCTTTTATGTCTTCCAAGAGATTGATTAAGACATCCCATACACTAATCCTACCTCACTACCATAACACAGACAACCCATTTCCACATAGGATCAGGACCACAGGCACAGAAGTTACAATTTACAATTCGTGTAAGTGTGTGTGTGTGCTAATTTGATCAGGAACAAAGTGTTAGGATTCTAGCACATTCTAGAATTCCAGTACGTATTTCTGGAGACACATTTCTTCTTCTTTTTTTTTTTTCAAAACCACCTTTTTTTGGAGTTAATACAGATACCATGTCATTCCTTAGTTCAATCACATCCAGCAGTATTATACAATTGCCACCACAATCAGTTTCACAATGGGGACACATTGTTTTTAATCCATAGCCCCTCGTGTGTCCATTCATGTGGAATACATGCAATGCTTAATGCACTGAACCCACATCCTAAAGGAAGAAATCCCACTACTGAGAGAAAAATATGTTTTTGGTAAGGAATTCTCATTTCTTATTGTAAAGAGAGAGGGCTGAACCCCGGTGGTGTAGTGGCTGAGTGTGGGACTGCGGCCCACTGGCTTGTTGGTTCAAATCCAGCAGCAGCTCTCCGGGAGCAAGACTGGGCCTCCCACTCCCACCAGAGAGCAGTGATGCTAAAAAAAAGAGAGAGAATCTTGGACAGCAGTTTCTAAGATAAAAATATCCTACATCTCATGATTTCATACAGGATCTTCTTTTTTTAAAATCATTTTATTGGGGGCGCATACAACTCTTATCACAATCCATCCATTCATCCATTGTGTGTCAAGCACATTTGTACATTTGTTGTCATCATCATTCTCAAAACATCTGCTTTCTACTTGAGTCCTTGGTATCAGCTGCTTATTTTTCCCTCCCTGCTTTATCGTCCCTCAAGAACCCTTGCTAATTTATAAATTATTATTATTTTGTCATTCTTACATTGTCTGACGTCTCCCTTCACCCACTTTTCTGTTGTTTGTCCCTGCTTGTATCGCTACTTTTACCACTGGTCCTGAAGGAATCATCTGTCCTGGATTCCCCATGTTTCCTGTTCCTTTCTGTACCAGTGTCCATCCTCTGGTCTAGCTGGATTTGTAAGGTGGAATTAATATCATGATAGTGGGAATGGGGGCGGTGGAGAGGAAGTATTTAAGAACTAGAGGAAAGTTATATGTTTCATTGTCACTACACCGCACCCTGACTGGCTCATCTCCTGCTGATTCTTCTGTAAGGGGATGTCCAGTTGCCTACAGAAGGGCTTTGAGTCCCCAATCTCCACTCCCCCTCTTTCCCAATGATATGATTTTTTGTTCTTTGATGTCCATACAGAATCTTCTGGCTGTGACGGTGAATATCAAAGTGGGAATGTCAATAGCTGGAAATGGCAGAATGAACCTCAGGGATTTGGCAATAGGGAGTGTCTTCTTAGCAGAGAGTACAATTAGAATGTTGGGAAATGTCTTCCTTCTTTGTCCTTACTGCAGGGTACACAGGTTCAAGCCCCCAGATTAGATTCCCAGGCACCTGCCTGTAGGCAACACCTTAGCCATTATCTCTAAAGGAGTCCCTTGGACAGAGGCAGCTTCTGGCTGAGAAGTTCCTCAGTGATGTTGAGTATAGAGCATATACTCTAGTATAAGCCAACCCGAATATCAGCCGAGGCACCTAACTGTGCCACAAGCACTGCATAGAACATGTGCTGAAAACTTCAGCTTATACACGACTATATACGGTAAACTGGTTTTCCATGTTCACACTGTGGGCAGGGGTGTGTCCAGAGGCAGCATCTGCCTTTTGAATCTCTTCTCGGCCATCACCATCTGCCCTGGGGATTTCAGGTGGGCTGAGCTTCAAGTGGAAGCCTGCAAACCCATCGCTTCTCAATCTATGTTGGACCCCGCACACGCTGCTCAGTCTCACCGCTCCTTTGCCAGTATATGGTCAGAGGAGCAGCAAACATTATCTAGAGAACAAAGAGTTGACACACCGCTCTGCTGCACATGTTAAGCAAGCAACTTCCTTACTACTTTTAGCCTTTTTGTTGTGTCTTGGACAGTGACCAGACGGCCCGCTTTTTAGCAATTTGTCCCGCATTCTGCAGCGCTTTAAAATTAAATAAGTATATTACAATGCTATTTTTGTGTTCTATGAACATTTAAAAAAAATTTTTGGAAGGCATCCCTGCTCTCTGGTGGGAGTGGGAGGCGCCCGTCTTACTCCTGGAGAGCTGCTGCTGGATTTGAACCACCAAGCCAGTGGTCTGCAGTCCTGCACTCAAGCACTACGCCACTAGGGCTCAGCCCTCTCTGAGCATTTTTGTTGCTTCATATAGACCAAATTTTTAATCAAGAACCACCCCCCGTCCTCGGTCAATGGTGTCCCGCTTAAAATCTGGTCACCTTGAGAGGAGCAGTCCCTGCCCCAGACCTTCCCATGAAACCACAGCTACTCAAAGCATCCCTGTCCTGGTGAGCAGCTTGTGTCCTCTAGCATCCTCTGCTACATCCCCTACCTGTGCCTGGCATTGACTTTTTGGAAAATCCCTCTTGGTGGCTGGTCAACACCTCTGCCTTTGTCATCGTACCCAAGTCCTGCATGCTTTGCACAAAAAGGAATTAGAGGCCTCTCTCCTCCCCCCCACAATTAAAATTTATTAATCATTTTAATGGGGACTTTTACAGATCTTATGACAATCCATCATTCAGTTGTATCAAGCACCCTTTTACCTATGTTGCCATCATCATTTCCAAAACACTGTTTTCTTTTATTTTTTAAAATTTCTTTTACCATTATTTTTGGTGAGCACTCAAGCACCAAACTGTTTACATCCTCAGGAACGTCAGGAGAGTGCCCAATACAGAATAATTACTTTAAATGCTAGGTCTTATTGCTAGCATTGTCATTTTTATTTTTATTTTTTGTAGTTATTTTAATTTTTATTATTTTTGAAAATAATTTTATTGGGGGCTCACACAACTCTGACCACAATGCATCCATCCATCCATTGTGTACAATGCACATTTGTACATTTGTGGCCATCACCATTCTCAAAACATTGGCTTTATAACTGGAGTCCTTGCTATCAGCTCCTCTTCCTCCCTTACCCCCCCCCCCCAATTCTCCAGAAGTCTCCCTTCGTATCAGAAATGCCTGAATCAGAGACTGTGGGAAATATTATCTCTCCATCTCATGTTCCAAAAACATTTTACAGCATCTTTTACATGTCCAATGTCAATCTTACAATGTCCAATCATTCATTTGCTCAGCTTTCAGAAACTCAATGCTATGCCAGTCACTGGTTGCAGCGCAGCATTTCAGACTCTCCACCTTCGCAAAAGGTAGGTTGTTATGGTAACTCTTGCGCATGTGGAATTTTCCATCAGAGCAAGTAACATTTCCTGCAGAGTCCCTAGAACAGAATTGTGTTTACATGACATAATGTACACATGATTGAGCTGGTGAATGTTCTGCTGTGCATATTCTAAAATAACCACCAAAATGAAATCAACCACTTAAAAAGCTATATAAAATGATATAAAATAAGAACAGTGCTACGCTCTTAAGGAAAACCATGAAAAAGTGGCAGAAGATGGGAAAATACAGTGACATCATGTTACCTTTGCATCTTAAGGAAAATGGTAGTCAGCTGAAACATGATCCTGATGAGGTAGAAATAGTGACATATTTAAAACATTGTTAGCAGCTTTAAAGATATTTATTGATGGGGTTGAGGCCCGATGGCATAGTGGTTGAGTGCGGGACTGCAGCCCACTGGGTTGGCGGTTCAAATCCAGCAGCAGCTCTCCAGGAGCAAGGCTGGGCTTCCTACTCCCATCAGAGAGCAGTGATGCCCCCCCCAAAACAAACAAACAAAAATATTTATTGATTATCATTTTGCTGTGACAACTCTTGTCACAATCCATACATCTGTCCATTGTGTCACGTCCATTTGTACCTATTGTACCATTCTCAGAACATTGGCTTTTGACTGGAGCCCTTGCTATCAGCTCCTCTTCCTCCCCACCCCCCCATTCTCCAGAAATCCCCCTTCTTATCAGAAATGCCCAAATCACAGCCGGTGGAAAATGTTATCTCTCCATCTCATTTTCCAAAAAACATTTTTAAACATCTTTGTATGCTTAAAAAAATTTTATTTTAAAGTCCAATCATTCATGTGTTCAGCTTTCAGAAGCTCGATTCTATGCCAGTCACTGGTTGCAGCGCAGCAGTTCAGATTCCCCACCTTCGCAAAAGGTAGGTTGTTATGGTAACTCTTGCGTATGTGGAATTTTCCATCAGAACGAATAACATTTCCTGAGGAGTCCCCAGCACAGAATTGTGTTAACATGATATAAAGTACACATGCTTGAGCTGGTGTATGTTCTGCTGTGTATATTTTAAAACAACCACCAAAATGAAATCAAACACTTAAAAAGCTATATGAAATGGTATAAAATAAGAACAGCGCTGCGCTCTTAAGGAAAGCCATGAAAGTGGCAGAGGATGAAATAGGAGGGAAAAATACAGCGACATCATTTTACTTTTACATCTTAAGGGAAATGGTAGTCTGCTGAAGCAAGATCATGATGAGGTAGAAATAGTGGCATATTTAAAACATTTTCAGCTGCTTTAAAAATATTTATTCCTGGACATAGACAAAGAGGGAGTCATACGAATAGAGCAAGGGGATAAAACATGGTTTTAAATCAGAAAAGGCACAAGTCAGAGTTCTATCCGTTGGCTGAGCCCCGGTGGCCTAGTGGTTGTGTGCGGGACTGCGGCCCACAGGGTTGACAGTTCAGATCCAGCAGCAGCTCTCCAGGAGCAAGGCTGGGCCTCCTACTCCGACCCGGGGGCAGCGATGCCACCCAACAGAGTCCTCTATCCGTTCTCTATACTGATTCAATCTATACACTGAGTGAATAATCCAAGAAGCTCCATTGTGTGCACTGTGTAGACAAGAATTCAACTTCAGAATCGGAGGAAAGCTGACGACCAACTTGCAATATGTGAGTGCCTGTGGCTCACCCAGGGGGTCCGACAGATGGCAATCAAGAGAGAACATGCCCCTTTTATGAGGACGGGACTCTGCAAACAAGGCGTCTGGCAGCCTAACACGGACACGAGTCAGTTTTGCCATTCCACTTGGTTTAAAATGAGCCATCCCAGAGGAAGAAGGAGGGAATTTTGATACTGCCACAAAAGAAGAACTGGGAGTCGAGCAGAACCCAAGATTCCTGTCCCAAACTTCCTAGATACAGCCGTCAAAGAGCTGTGAGAGCGGGGACGCTGGGAGACAGCAAGGAGCAGCCGTAAAGAAGCAGGAGCAACAGCTACAGAAGTACTGGACGGGAGAACCGGTAGGCGACAAAGCAGTGGGCCATGTGGATTAAGGAACCAGAAAGCGCCGGGCTTTTGAACAGGCTGCTTGCTGGTGTCTCGGGGACAGTCACTGGCAGTTAGGTTTGCCAGCTCTCAGAGTGAGAGCTGAGTGTCGTCCAAGTTGGTGGAGTGGGTGCCTCTGGGCAGTTCATCTCGGAGAGCTCGGTAAGACTTGCCTGAGCAAGGAGGGTAGCAGGCCAGGGGCTCAGCACTGAGGACGGGGTGCCTGCAGGCATGGCCCAGCCAAGGCTGTCCTGATTGAAGAACTGTCTCCTGATTGAAGAGCACTTTTTTTTTTTTTTTTTTTTAGGCATCGCTGCCCTCAGGTGGTGGGAGTAGGAGGCCCAGCCTTTGCTCCTGGGAGCCAGAATTGAACCTCCATCCAGTGGGCCGCAGTCCCGCGCACAACCACGACGCCACCGGGGCTCAGCCCTGAAGAGCACTTCTGATTCAGAATCGTAACCTGTTGCTTCCCTAGCAGATCTCACAGGGGTGCGTGCTGTCTGCGAGTTCTGTGTGGCCCTTTGCAGTCCAGGCTCGAACCCACCGAGGAGGGGAGAGTGCCAAGGCAGGAAAAGTTGGTGTCAGAATTGGCAAAGCTTTTGGATGGTGGAGGCGTTTCTCACAGAAACCAGGCCTTTGGTTGATGCTCGTGGTAACACTGGCCAAATACATCTTGGTGCTTCAAATGTTAAAAAAAAAAAATTATGGATGATCATTTTACTGGGGGCTCATACGACTCTCATCACAATCCATACATCGATCCGCTGTGTCAGATACATTTGTACCTTTGCTGTCATCAGCATTCTCAAAACATTGGCTTTTGACTGGAGCCCTTGCTATCAGCTCCTCTTCCTCCCCACCCCTCCTTCTCCAAAAGTGCCCCTTTTAGGTGGAAATGCCTAAATCAGAGGCTGTGGAAAATGTTATCTCTCCATCTCATTTTCCAAAAACATTTTTAAGCATCTTTTACATGTCTAAAAAATTTTATTTTAAAGTCCAATCATTCATTTGTTCACCTTTCAGAAGCTCAATGCTATGCCAGTCACTGTTGCAGTGCAGCAGTTCAGACTCTCCACCTTCGCAAAAGGTAGGTTGTTATGGTAACTCTTGCGTGTGTGGAATTTTCCATCAGAGCGAGTAACATTTCCTGCGGAGTCCCTAGCACAGAATTGTGTTTACATGACATAAAGTACACATGCTTGAGCTGGTGTATGTTCTGCTGTGTATATTCTAAGACCACCACCAAAATGAAATCAACCACTTAAAAAGCTATATAAAATGATATAAAATAAGAACAGCGCTGCGCTCTTAAGGAAAACCATGAAAATGACAGAAGATGAAATGGGAGGGAAAATACAGTGACATCATTTTATTTTATTTTTTGGCATCACTGCCTCTGGTGGTCGTGGGCGCTACCCAGTGCTGCTCCTGAGAGCTGCCGCTGGATTTGAACCACCAAGCCCGGGGGCTACAGTCCCGCACTCGACCACGTACACCACTGGGGCTCAGCCCAACATCATTTTATTTTTGCATCTTAAGGAAAATGGTAGTCAGCTGAAATATCATCATGTGAGGGTAGAAATAGCGACATACTTAAGCCATCTTCAGCTGCTTTAAAAATACTGATTGATTATCGGGCTGAGCCCCGGTGACGTAAGTGGTTGAGTGTGAGACTGCGGCGCACAGGTTTGGCGGTTCAAATCCAGCAGCGGCTCTCCAAGAGCAAGGCTGGGTAGCTCCCACGACCACCAGAGGGCAGTGATGCCCCCCCTAAATTTATTGATTACCATCTTACTGGGGGCTCATACAGCTCTCATCACAATCCATACATCTATCCGTTTTGTCACATCCATTTGTACCTTTGCTGCCATCGTCATTATCAAAGCATTTGCTTTTTACTTGAGCCTTTGCTATCAGCTCCTCTTCCTTCCCACCCTCCAATTCTCCAGAAGCCCCTTTTCTATCAGAAATGCCTAAATCAGAGACTGTGGGAAATGTTATCTTTCCATCTCATTTTCCAAAAAACATTTTAAAACAACTTTACATGCTTTAAAAAATTTTATTTTCAAGTCCAATGATTCATTTATTTGTTCAGCTTTCAGAAGCTCAATTCTGTGCCAGTCACAGCCTACAGAGTGTAATTATGTTAGTGCAATTTTATTAATGGTTGCAGCGCAGCAGTTCAGACTCTCCACCTTTCTAAAAGGTAGGTTGTTATGGTAACTCTTGCGTGTGTGGAATTTTCCATCACAGCAAGTAACATTTCCTGCGGATTCCCTAGGACGGAATTGTGTTGACATGCCATAAAATACACATGGTTGAGCTGATGTATGTTCTGCTGTGTATATTCTAAGACCACCACCAAAATGAAATAAATCACCTAAAAAACTACAGAAAACTATATATAATAAGAATAGCACTGTGCTCTTAAGATGAAATGCGAGGGAAAATACAGTGACATCATTTTACTTTTGCATCTTAAGGGAAATGGTAGTCAGCTGAAACATCATCATGCGAGGGTAGAAATAGTGACATATTTAGAACATTTTCAGTTGTTTAAAATATTTATTGACTATCATTTTCCTGGGGGCTCGTACAACTTTCATCACAATCCTTACATCTATCTGTTGTGTCAAACACGTCTGTACCTTTGCTGCCATCATCGTTCTCAAAACAATTTCTTTCTCCTTGTACACTTGGTATCAGCTTCTCATCCCCCCCCTCCCTCTTTCCCTCACCTTCTCTCTTTCACGAACCCTTGATCATTTACAAATTATTTTTTTTCATGTTTTCAACAGACAGATATCTCCCTTCTGTCCACTTTTCTCTTGTCCATCCCCCAGGGAGAGGCTTATAGGTAGATCATTGTGATTGCTTCCCGCTTTCTCCCC
>PVJH01017565.1:0-47519 GCA_004026705.1 Nesogale talazaci | reverse complement strand
GACTTTCATACTATTTTGTCAGTAATTGATAGAAAAAGTACATAGAAAGGAAGATGTGTTAGTCCGGGTAGACTAGAGGAATAAATTTCAAAGACACGCATATCGATATAAGGAAAACGTTTATATACAAGAGGAATGTGACACTAAGAAGGCATCCCAATCCAGTCCAGTACAAAGTCATAAGTCCGATATTAACCCATATGCCCAAAATCAGTCTACACAGGTCAGTGAGTGCAGAATCCCGGTGCTGGCAGGGGTCTTTCCATGGCTTCTCGCTTCCAGGGCTCAGGGTCCATCAACAGCATGCCGCTCCAGCTTCAGAGGTCTGGCTTCATCAGGGCAAAGCCATGTGGTTTCTCTGCCAGCTCATCCAGCTTCTCAGACGCTGCCATCTTGTCTCTTCCATGACTCATCGCCTCTGAGACTAACTCCCCACAACTGGGGAAGATAGCTTCTCATCTTCACGAGGGAAATATCGCGAAATTTCCCAGAAGTCTCAGGAGAAAGCCATGCCTACATAGAGGCCTCATTGGCTACTCAATGGCTCTCACCAGATTAACAGGCTAGACTCCACCCCTACATTTCAATCATAAAATTAACATAAGCACATGACTGCCACAGAAGAGAACAGGACTGTACAATACTATCAAACATTTAACATAAATGCCGTGTGTAGAAAATCCAAACTTATAAGAACAAAGTGTTCTTCTCAAGTACACATAGAACATTTCCATAAACTATATTTCATATAATAAAGCAAACATCAACATAATTAATATTAAACCAATAATACTGTTGACAATGGAACTAAGCTAGAAATCAATTGGGGGAAGATATCTGAAAAATGATATAAGATGCCAAAATTAAACAATAATGCTATTAAGAATATTTATGTACAAGCTTCTGGTGAACATAAATATTTATTTCTTTGGGGTATATAGTGAGGAGTGAATTTGTTGTGTTCCATGGTAACGTTAGAAGTCCTGGTAGCACTGTGGGTTAGGCAATGGACCACTAAACTCAAAGTTGAGTGATGATTCAGGCCCACTAGCAGCCCCACAGATAAAAATGAGGCAGTGTAGGCTTGTAAACATTTATTGTTTCAGAAGCCTTAAAGAGGTTGGCTATGAGTTGATATTACTCAATTTGTGTTTTATGATAACCCACAATTTGTGGGAGTAGGAGGCCCAGCCCCACTGCTGGAATTGAACCTCCGTCCCAGTGGGCCGCAGTCCCGCACACAACCACTACGCCACCGGGGCTCAGCCCTTTATCATTGTTTTTTAGTGATGCATGATACTCCCGTTGTGTGTAAGTAACAAAATTTATCTGTCCATTCTTCTACTGATGTATATTTGGGTTCTTTCTATTTCCTCACTATTCTGAATTCTGTGCTGATGAACATGAGTGTGCATATTTCTGATCTCTCAAGAAGAGCCATACCCATTTATTTTTATGAATTGTTTGCTGCTATAAATAGACTATTATCAATACCCATGTGTGAATTTAAAAAATTATTTTATTGAGGGCTCATACAATTCTTATCACAATCCATACATCCATGCATTATTTGTCAAACACATGTACATTTGTTGCCCTCATCATTCTCAAAACATTTGCTTTCTACTTAAGCCCTTAGTAATAGCTCCTCATTTTTCCTCTCACTCCTTTCTCCCATTTCCCTCATTAAACCTTGATAATTTATAAGTTATTATTTTACACTGCTGATGGCTCTCTTCACCCACTTCCCTGCTTCCCCCTGTCTAACCTGCCTTTCCTCCACCCTCCTAGTATCACCACTCTCACCAGTGTTCCTGAAGGGATCATCTGTCTTGGATTCCCTATGATTCTGGTTCCTATCTGTACCAATGTACATCCTCTAGCTGGATTTGTAAGGTAGAATTAGGATCATGATAGTGGGGGGAGGAGGCATTTAAGAACTAGAGGAAAGTTACATATTTTATCATAGCTACACTGTACCCTGACTGGCTCATTTACTCCTCCCCACCCTTCTGGAAGGGGATGTCACATTTCCTTCAGATGGGCTTTGGGTCCCCAATCTGTACTCCCCCTCATTAATAATGATACAATTTTTAGTTCTTTGATGTGTGATACCTGATCCCTTCGACACCTCATGGTCACATAGTCTGGGGTGCTCATTTCATGTGGGCTTTATTGCTTCTGAGCTAGATGGCCTCTTGTTTACCTTCAAGCCTTTAAGACCCCAAGTGCTATATTTTGATAGCTTGGCAGTATTAGCTTTCTTCACCACTTTTGCTTATGCATACATTTGTCTTCAGCAATCGCATTGGCAAGGTGAGCGTCATGGAATGCCAAAAACAAATTGTTTTTGCAATGAGGAAGTACTTGAGTGCAGATCCAATGTCCACTTGCTGCCTTAATACTACACTTATAAATATACACATCTAGATCTATTTTACCGTCATCACATATAAATATATTTACCTATGTACTTAGACCTCTATAAATGTCCTTTGTCTCCTATTTCTTTCCTCTATTTTCTTTTACTTTTCTCTTACCCCACTGTCATGCTTGACCTTCATTTGGGTTTCAGTAATTTCTCTGTTACCCTACCCTTGATCAATCCATGCCAGGTCCCTCACACCCTCCTTGTCACTGATTTTGGATAACTTGTTGTTCCCTTTTCTCTAGGTTGGTAAACACCACCTCCTTTCCCCCGCCACCCCTTTCTGATATACCCCCAGAAGCATCAGCCCGGTTGTTTTCTCCACCAGACTGATCATCCAGCCTATCTTATCTAGACAGACCTGCAAAGATAATAATATGCACAAAACACCAAGACATAGCGACAAAAGAAAACAAAATGATGACTATAACAAGAAAAAACCAAAGTGCAGAAAAAATATATAAATAATAATGAAGAAGAAAAACCTGTATGTAGTTCAAGGTCTGTTTGCTTACCTCTAGGAGTGACTTCTGGTCGAGTCAGATGGAGTTCCATACCCTAGCCCCAATGTCTATCCTTGGCATGCCTCAATATCTCCATGCTCTGCTCCCCCTCGCTGCTCTGATGCATGCCTTTAGTGTTTTTCTCTGTGTGGTGGGGTCAGATCAGGGGCAATCATAACACTGAGTCTCCAGTGTTGACCTCCATAAAGCCATAGGTCAGTAAGGGATGTCATGTCTCATAGAGGAGCTGGACATCTGATTTTCTCTGTGCATTGGCTGTTCCGAGTGGAGATATCATCCTCAAAACTTGGTGGGCCAGGATGCACTCCACTCTCTCTTTCGCCCCCTTCATTTGCTCCTGTGTGCTCCAGTCAGACATGTCCCACTTCCCCAACTTCAGTGCTGTTCTCTAAAGTAATTTCTTCTGGGTGTGACTGTCCACATGGGATTAGGACTGGGCTCTCAGACCCCGCCACTGGCTCCCCACTCCATGCCGTTATGCTGCATTCATGTCCTGGAACACCAGGTTTAAATCTGATCCCCCTTTCCCTGTGGAGATATAAAAAACACCCTTCCCTTGGGTGGATTAGTGCCCTGTTCCCCCGCTACACATTACTATAATCCCAACCTCCTTTTTAGTTGGCTACCAAAGGTAGCCTTGCATTTGGTCTGGCCCCTACCATTTTACCTGGGCCTTGCCCCTTAATTTTTATATATAGTAGCCTTTTCCCTATGCTCCTTTTGCATTTTTTAAAAGCTAACCTCAGCAGACTCATGCTGTACTTGTCCTTTTGTCCTTGGCTTACTTCACTTAGCATGATTTCCTCCATTTCTTCCCATGTTGCAATATGCTTCATGCATTCGTCACTGTTTTCAGTGTATAGCTGTATAGTCTTCCATTGTGTGTATGTACCAAAGTTTTTTAATCCATTTTTCTTTTATTGGTGGAAATTTTGTTTGCTTCCAACTCCTTGCAATAGCAAACTGTGCCGCAATGAACAATGGAGCACAGATGTGTGGCAGTGGTTTGTTTCTTGCCTCTTCTGGGTATATATGTCCAGTAGGGGGATTGCTGGGTTTTATGGTAGCTCAGTTTCCATCTGTTTTAGAAATGGCCAAATTGATTTTCATAGAGGTTGTACATACCTATAGGTTCACTAGCAGTGGATGAGAGTTTCTATCTCCCCACAGCACATGTTGCTTCCTGATTTTTTGAATTGGGCTATCTTTGAAGGTGTTAGGTGGTAGCTCATTATTGTTTTGATTTGCATTTATCTTATGGCTAATGATTGAGAACATTTTCTCATATGTTTACTGGCCATTCGGATTTCTTCCCCAGTGAAACTTCTGTTCTGGTCTTTTGTCCACCTCCTCAGTGGGCAGTTAGTTTTTCTTTTATTGTAAGCTTGCAAAGTATTATGAATTTTAGTAATAAGGTCTTTGTCTGATGTGTCATTGCTAAAAATGTTTTCCTAGTCCATGGACTCTCTTATTACTCTCTTGATGAATCCCTTTGGTGTACACAGGTGGTCTATCTTCATTAATTTGTGACTCCCCCCAAAAAATTGTGACTCCCTCTATTTGTGTTCTTCCCTATTTTTGATAGACTTTGTATTCGCTCTGTCAAGATTCTCAGGTTTGTCCCAGTTCCCTCAATAATGACCCTAATTCTTTGTGGTTTTGCCTTAAGGTCTATGATGCACCGTGAGTTTAGTCTTGTGCATGGAGTGAGGCAAGGGTCTTGCTTCATGTTTCTGCGGTAGATATCCATTTTTTCCAACACCATTTATTGAAGAGGGCATCCATTCCTATTTGTTATTTTTGGGCCCTTATCAAAAATCAGTTGTCTGTATGCTGATGTTTTTATTTCTGAGTTCTCAGCTCTTTTCATTGGTCTGAATATATGTCATTATATCAGTAACACACTGTTGACTATTGTGGCCATATAATATATGCTAAAGGGAGAGCAAGCCCTTCTACTTTGTCCTTCTTCTTGAGGAGTTCTCTACTAATTCTGGGCTTCTTCCCGCTCCATATGAAGATAGTAATCAGCTTTTCTAATTCTAGGAAGAAGGATGGTGGTATTCATATTGGGATAGCTTTGAACTTATATAGTGCCATGGGCAAAACTTACATCTTTACTACATTGAATCTTCCAATCCACAAGCATGGGATATTCTTTCATTTGTTGAGGTCTCTGTTGATTTCTTATAATAGTATTTATAATTTTCTTTGTAAAAATCTGTTTTAAGAGTAGATGACATGGCTTCAATTTATTTTCCTCTCCTAATTGTGTCTATCTGAACATCTATGCTGGCTTGAGTATATCTAGTTTAATTTACTTTCCCCAAATTAACCCACTTTCCAGCTATATTCACAGGATTTAGCTATGGTATAGAATTTTCATTTCTGATATAATTGTGTATACTTACTAATTCAATGTTTGATATTAGTTTAGTAATTATTGCCAGTAAGCAGAAAATATAAGAATTTTAAATATGTGAATCAATCTTCTTATTTCCAGCAAATCTTACAAAGACAGAAACTAATGACTAAGAAAATTAAATTCATCCTTTAAAAGAACAAGCAAAAATAAAGGCAACAAATCAAAATAGTGATTAAGGTGCCTTAAATAAAAGACTGAAATCTCAAGCTAGATAAAATAGTCTGAAATTATTTTCCCATGCTTAATATTAGTTCTCTTTCATAAATATATATACATATATAGTTAATAATTTTATTGGAGGCTCGTACAGCTCCCATGACAATCCATACATGTATCAATTGTATGGAGAGCACATTTGTACACTTGTTGCCATCATCATTCTTAAAACATTTTCGTTCCACTTAAGCCCCTTGTATCAGCTCCTCATATCCCCCCTATCTCCCCGCTACCCCCTACTCCATAAATCCTTGATAATTTATAGATTATTATTTTGTCATATGTCTGATGTCTCCCTTTACCTACTTCCCTGATATCGATACCCCAAGGAGGAGGCCATACGTAGGTACTTGTAATTGATTTCCTCTTTCTACTCTACCTTCCCTCTACCTGTCCTGTGGGATGGAGACAGGAGTTTTACACAATTATATGCTTCAAAGTATTAAGCAAACTATTTACCAACATTTAGGGTGGAAGTTAAGTTAGCTATTCTCCCTGAAGCTCCCACCCATTTTTCTGAGGCCTTTGTGCGTCTCACAATAGAGCTGACTCCCCTGCTGTTAGGACAAAGGTTCCCTTCCCTTGAAGCCTGTGGGCGGATTCACATGCTGATGTTAAAGATCTCTAGTGTAACCTGTTTGGCCACATCCAGAAGTCTGGGGTCTGGTCATGTCACATGGAACTCTGATACTTCCCTTTTCTACAATGTGTGCATATGGCACCACCCCTTCCTGTGATGGATGTCCTTGTCTATAATTAGGGGCCTGGCATGGCTCCAGAGGATATATAAGAATTGGATATAGGATAGAGGCTCTCTCCTACCTCTCTCTCCTGCCCCCCAGCACTGGACGCTCTCTGTCCCTCTCCCTCGTCTTGTAATCACTTCTCCCACACTCTCTCTCTACCAAGTGGGGTGGAGATGAACATGCTACCCTGACATGATATGTGTCTGGCTCTCAATGTTTTTCTCTCACTCTCATGTTCTCTATGTCCTTATTATAATAAATAATAATTATCGCTATACAACTGCCTATTGAACTGGTGGTGTATGTATCAGAAGCTGGCTTCTTCTGATCCTGTCCGGTATCACCACTCTAACCAATGGTCCTGAAGAGATCATCTGCCCTGGATTCTCCATGTTTCTGATTCCTATCTGTACCAGTATCTATCTGCTGGTTTGGCTAGATACGTAAGGTAGAATTGGGGTCATGATTGGGGGGCGGGGGCAGGGAGGAAGCATTTAAAAACTAGAGGAAATTTGCATATTTCATCTTGCTACACTATACTTGGACTGGCTCATCTCCTCCCCCAACTCTTCTGTAAGAGGATGTCACTTCACCTAGAAATGGGTTTTGAGTTCCCAATCTGTACTCCCCCTCCGTTATAATGATATAATTTTTAGTTCTTTGATGCCCAATACCTGATCCCTTCGACACTTCGTGGTCACACAGGCTGATCTGCTTTTTCTATGTGGGCCTTGTTGCTTCTGAGCTAGATGGCTGCTTGTTCACCTTTGAACCTTTAAGACTCCAGGCACTACATCTTTTGATAATCGGGCACTATCAGCTTTTGTCACCACATTTTCTTATGCACACATTTGTCTTCAGCACTCACATCAGGAAGGTGGGCACACAATGATATGATTTTTAGTTCTTTGATGCCTGATCCCTTTTTACATCTCTTGGTCACACAGGCTGGTGTGTTTCATCCATATGGACTTTGTTCCTTCCAAGTTAGATAGTCGCTTCTTTACTTTCAAGGCTTTAAGACCCCAGATGCTATATCTTTTGATAGTCTGGCACCATCAGCTTTCTTCACCACTTTTGCTTTTGCACACATTTGTCTTCAGTGATCATGTTGGGAAGGTGAGCATCATGGGATGCTAACTTATTTTATTTGTTCGTTTTTGTTTTTTGGGCATCACTGCCCTCTGGTGGTGGGAGTAGGAGGCCCAGCCTTTGATCCTGTGGAGCCGCTGCTGGAATTGAACCTCCATCTCAGTGGGCCGCAGTCTCGTGCACAACCACTACACCACTGGGGCTCAGTCGGGATGCTAATTTAATAGAACAAAGTGTTCCTGCATTGAGAAAGTACGCAAGTGGAGGTTCAATGCCCATCTACTGCCTTAATATTAGCCCTATACGTATATGCATGTAGATCTATTTCACCATCATCATATATAAATATATTCACCTCTATACATGACTCTATTTAGAACTCTATAAATGCCCATTTCCTCCCAGTTCTTTCTTCTATTTCTTTTAACTCTCCTCTTGTCCCACTATCATACTCAGCCATCACTCGTGTTTCCGTAATTTCTCTCTCTTATAATACTCTTGATCAATCTCTATCAGACCTCTCACACCTCTCTCTATCAGACCTGTCACTGCTTTTGGATCAACTGTTTTCCCTTATCCCTGGGTTGGCCAACACCACCTCCTTTCCTCCACCTTTCCATCTCCTATGTTCCCCCCAAACCTTCAGTCTTATTGTTTACTCCTCTAGACTGTTCATCCAGCCTATCTTACCTAGATGGACTTGCAGAGATAATAATATGTACCAAAAAAGCCAAGATATCACAAGATGAAGTGACAAAAGAAAATAAAACGATGACGACAGAAACAACAAAAAATAATGTCCAGAAAAAAATAAGTAAAAAAGTAATAATAATAATAACAACAAAACAAAAACTTATAAATAGTTCAGGGTCTGTTCCTTGACCTCAAGGAATGTCCCTTGGTTGAGTCTGATGGGGTGCCACATCCTGGCCCCAAAGTATATCCTTTGCACTCCCTTGGAAACTCCATGCTCTGCTCTTCCTGCGGTTTTGCTGCACAGTCTTAGTGTTTTGCCCTAGTGTGGTGGGGTCAGACAGGGTACAATCCTGACCCTGTTTCTCCATTGTTGCCCCTGTAAGGCCTTGGATCATCGAGGGGTGCCATGTTTTATAATGGAGCTAGCCATATGGTCCTCTCTGTGTATTGCCTATTCTGAGTGGGGATATTGTCCTCAAGGCATGGTGGGCCAGGAGGGGTGGCTGTTCATGTAGTTGGGATTGGGTCTGAGCACTCAGACCCCTCCTCTGGCTCCCCACTCCATGCCATCATGCTGTACTCACAACCTGGAACACCGGGTTTAAGTTTGGTCCTTCTTTCCCTGTGGAAATGTAAATAATGTGCTCCCCTTGTGGGAGTTAGTTCCCCATTCCCCCACTACACATCGCCACCCCCCACCCCTCAGTTGGCTATCATATGTACCCCTGGATTTGTTCTGGTTTCTGTCATAGTTCCTGGGCCTCACCCCAAAATCTTTTGGGTTTTTTTTGAGTCAGGTATATCCCTAGGTATTTCAATTTGTGCTTGGCTACTGTAAAGGGTACTACCTTTTTAATAGCCTCTTCTGTGTATCCTTCTACTGTCATATTCCTCAATCACTTCAAACATTCCTCTTGTGGAGTTTATGGGATTTTTGATGTATAGAATCATACTGTATGCAAATATTCACAATTTCGCCTCTTCCTTCCCCAGATGGATACCTTTGATGTCAATTCTTTGTCTTACACAGTTAACTAGGACCTCCAATATGATGTTATATAGGAATGGGGAATAAGGGCATCCTTGTCTAATTCCTTTTTTCAGCGGAATTGTTATTGTTTTTCTCCATTGACCACCACATTGGCTGTTGGTTTTTCATATATAGCATGTAAATGTTGAGGAATTTTCCTTCTATTTCTATCTTCCTGAGTGTCTTAAACATGAAAGAATCTTGGATGCTGTTAAATGCTTTTTCCGCATCTACTATCGATATTATCATGTAGTTCTCAGCATTGTTCCTGTCAATGTGGGGACTAATACTAATGGTCTTTTGTATGTTGAGCCATCCCTACATCCCTGGTATGAATCCCACTTGGTCATGGTGAATTATTTCTTTAATGTGCTTTTGTATTCAATTGGCCAATATTTTGTAAGAATTTTTTGCATCAACGTTCATTAGGGATATTGGTTTGTAGTTCTCAATTCTTGTGGAATCCTTGTCTTCTTTAGGTATCAGAGTTACTAGTTTCATACAAAGAGTTGGGAAAGTTTCCGTCTTTTTCTAAATTCTGGAAAAATTTGTATAGGATTTGTGTCAATTCTTGCCTGAATGCTTGGTAGAAATCTACTGTGAAGTCACCTGGCCCAGGGGATTTTTTTGTTGGTACTCCCTTAATAATCTTGTCTCTTTCTTCCATTGCTATGAGTCTGTTGAGGTTCTTGACATACATCTGGGACATTCTAGCGAGGGATTGTGTTTATAAATATTTGTTCATGTCTTCCATGCTGTTGAATCCATTAGATCACAAGTCTTTGTAGTACTGTGTAATTATACTTTTGATTTCATTAGGGTCTATGGTAATGTCCTCTGTTTCATCCCTCATCCTTGCAATTGACATTAATTCCTTCCTTTCTTTGTTTGGTTTGCCAGCAGTATATCAATTCTGTTAATCCATTAAAAGAACTAACTTTTAGCTGCATTAATTTTTCCCACAGTTTTCTTATTTTCCTTAGTGAAGTGTGCATCCATTCGCAAAGTCAAATCAGGACAGGCCATCCATAAAGTCAGCAATGATATGCACCAGTTCACAGACTTAAATCGCATCTCTTCCTCTGGTCTGGTCACCTTCCTTTACACCAAGGTCCCAACAAATTCTCAACATGCCTAGCTCTCCCATGCTAGGTCATGAAGAACTTCAGACCAGTAAACCTGTTCTCGTCTCCTTTATTTCCTGTGAACCAAGTCCCTGGGTGTCAGTGGCCAAAGTCAACCCGGCTCTTTATTACCGCATTTTTTCTGCTTTCACCGACAAGCAGTAAATCTGGGTGGTCACCTAACAAGCAAGCCTGCCACAAGTTTCCTTTAACATTCAGACCCAGAGAGGAGTTATCTTCATGGTCCCAGATTCCTTTTGAAGATAATCACTAGTCAGGATTTTTCAAGGAAATAGATTCTATCCTTCTTTATCAGTCAGTCTGATCTTCTCTCAGACTACAAGTATCCTGAGTACTCCAAAAGACTGGGTGGGGCTTGTTTCTTCAGAGAAGTTTTTCCATGTGTGGCCGAAACCCATTTAAGCACAAGGTGGGGTTAATCTCTTCAAAGATGTCTTTGATGCTAAGCCCTAAACCCTCTAGAGGTCAATGGTTGGCTTGAGGTAACTGGATTTGCAAACTCTTTTACATATTTCCCAATAAACATTTCTATGCATCCTTATATTTACAATAACACTCATAAGAAATCAGTATAAGCAGTATAGTTAGAAATCAAACTTAATTCTTAACACAGTCAAGGTCAATACTTATTAAGCTTATCTATATCCTTATCTAAACTACTGTTTACACAGAAACATTGAATTAGGTCTCTGAAGGCATCAAAACAGATCCCTGGTTTTAGTCAGGCATTCTGACCTTCTTAACCATTGTCCTTGAACAGAATACCCATTTTATAAAGGAAAAACCAAAGACAGCTTCCAAACAAAGTAATCAAAACTTTAATTCCCCACATTGTTTCCAGAAAATAACTCAGTAAACTGCATGGACATATCTGACTTCTGGCTAGTCAAAGAAGTAACAATACCACAAGGCACAAGTCAAACATACATCTACTTTCCATTTTTATGATTTGTTCCTCTAGTACTCCACTCTCGGTACCATAATGTGTCAGTCCGGGTAGACTAGAGGAACAAATATCATAGACATGCATATGGATAGAAGGAAAGGGTTTATGTACAAAAGGAATGTGACACTAAGAAGGCATCCCAATCCAGTCCAGTACAAAGTCATAAGTCCGACATTAACCCATATGCCCGAAATCAGTCTACAAAGTCTCCTTCCGACTCACGAAGTCACAAGTCAGTGGGTGTAGAATTCTGGCGCTGGCAGGGGTCTCCCCATGGCTCCTCGCTTCCAGGGCTTAGGGTCCATCAACAGCATGCTGCTCCAGCTTCAGAGGTCTGGCTCCATCAGGGCAAAGCCGTGTGGCCTCTCTGCCAGCTCCTCCAGCTTCTCGGATGCTGCCATCTTGTCTTTTCCGTGACTCATCGTCTCTGAGACTAACTCCCAACAACTGGGGAAGATAGCTTCTCATCTTCACGAGGGAAATATTGCGAGATTTCCCAGACGTCTCAGGAGAAAGCCATGCCCACATAGAGGCCTCATTGGCTACTCAATGGTTATCTCCAGATTAACAGACAAGACTCCACCTCTATATTTCAATCATAAAACTAACATAAGCACATGACTGCCACACTCAGCAATCTGTCTTTTTCAGAGTGGTGTATTAAAGTCATCAACTGTATTTGCTGAGCTTTTGACTTCTTTTTTCATCTTTTGGGATGTTTGGTTTACAAATTCCACTGTTCTTTCATTGAATTTACACACATATATGTGTATATATATACATATATACACATATACACACACACATATATATATGTCACAGGTTCTTCATCTACTGTTCCCTTGAGCATTATACATTTGCCCTCCTTGTCTCTTTTTATGACCTGTACCTTGAGATCAATTTTGTCTGATATTAAGATCAATACTGCTTTTTTTCATTGCCATTTGCTTGGTATATTTTTCTCTAGCCTTTAATTCTCAACCTGTTTTTGTCTGCAAGCTTATGCTGTGTCTCTTGTAGACAGCAGAACAATGGGTTGTGTCTCCTGAGCCAGTCTGTTAGCCTCTGCCTTTTAATGCCTGAGCTTAGGGCATTGGTATTCAGTGTTATTGCATCTATCAGTGGACTCTGTTGTGTCATCTTGTACCTTTTGTTTTAGAGGAGCATGAAGTCATCTTCCAGCGTCGAAGAGCATTGGGCTCTCTTGGAGGACTTATATGAGTGCTTCTACAAACTACCTGCAGGAAGTTGTACTTGGAGGTAATGCTACTGCTGTACCTTCCTATGATTTCACTCTTACCCTAGCTGACCAATATTTCAGTATGTGAAATGTAAGTTGGATAGCCCTTTCATGGGATGCTGGTTGGGTTGTTGTGGGACTGTAAGGGTGGTGTTTCCCTGGCTGATCTCTAAGTAGGCCAAAGTGGTTTCTCTCACAGTACTTGGAGCACCTTGGATGATGTGAGGTGTTTTCCTCTGGGACTGGAGTGCCAAGGAGGGCGTGTGTGTATACCTTCTCTGGTGTAGAGCACTGTAGTTGGCATGTGGAATTATCCCAGTCAGAGAATCCACCGTGGAGTTTGGGCAGAGGTTCCTGCAGTAGCGTGGAGTACCCCTGGTGGTGTGCAAGAGCTCCCCTTGTCACTTGTAGGGCCTTGAGATTTAGGCTGGTGTTCCCCCAGCAGTTTGACAGAGAGCACCATCAGCCACTTGGGGTACAGAGGCTGTCTGGTGTGATTTCCCTGGTTGCATGTAAAGCCATCATATGTAGGAGGGGGGTCCCCCAACTGGGCCTTCAGAGTTACCCTGGATGGAGGGATGTGCCTGAAGGACGATAGTGACTTGTGAAAAGAAATAGAGTGAGAGAAGAAGAAAAAGAGAAAGAAAGAAACAAAGACAGGAGCAAAAATGACAAGCAAATGAACATCCACTCACAGAAAAAGTGCTAAGACTAAACTAAAGTAAAAACAGCCAAAAAAGGAAACGAGGAAAAGGAAAACTGAGTCTGCTGAGACTGTAGTGGGAAAGAGAAGGAATAGAAGAGGAGAAAAGAAGAAAGAGTGAAAGAAGAATAAAATAAAGGGGAAAAAGCAAAGAAGAGAAAAAATAGATAACTTAGCCCTGTGCTATGCGTAACACTGTTTCGTGTTGTGTGCACCACTGTCACAAGTGCCAGGCTATAGCTCTCCCCACTGGGTGGGCAGAGTTGCCCTAGGCAACTTTATCAAAGTTAATCAAAAAGCGTTGGGGGCTGGAAACCAGCAGTGGCATGTGCAAGAAAAGAGAAAGAGTGGAGATAAACAGAAAAGCAGAGAGTAGAAGAGAGTAAAGAGAGAGAAGAAACAAAAGAGAAGAAAGAGAAAGAAGGAGAAAACACAACTGTGTTCACTAAGATTGACTGTGATGGCAAAAAGAGACGAGAGTAGGAAAAAAAGAATAAGGAGATAGCTGTTTCCTGCTTGCCTGAATGTGGGCCAGATGCACTTGAGCCCTGCCCCAAGAGGGCAGGATGGTGTGACCTTTTAGTGTAGGGACTCAGTGATACTGGGCAGGATTGCCCTGGTTGACAAGATCACCTTAGAGATCCAACAGAGGTTTCCTCAATAGTATGGAGGGCTGTAGAGGGCTTTCACAGATGTCTTGTGTGGTGTGCAGTCCTCCCACAGAGGACAGGCTGGAGTTCACTCTGCTATTTAGGTTGAGTTACCCTAGGCAGAGAGTAGTGGTCTGGATAGGATATCCAGTGGTGTATGATAGGATAGAGTTGGGGGTGGGGGTGGGGAGAGGGGAGAGAAAAAGAAAGAAATAGAAGAAAAAAGAAAGAAAAAGAGACAAAAAAAAAACAACAACACTGTACCTGCTGAGACCGGCTGCAGGGTGAGAGAATAAAATAAGGAGACCTAGAGTGGTAAATAAGGAGATAACTCTGGCTTGATTGCCTGACTGTGGAGCTGTAGGAGTTCCAACTCTGCCTTAAGGTAGGCATGCCCACTAGTTGTAGGGCTTCACAGATGCTGGGCGGGGTTACCTTGGAAGGCAAGATACAGCAGGATCCAGGCATCTGTTCCCAGTGGTATTCAGTACAGGGGTACACTGGTATGCTTGCCTATGTAGGACTACAGCAGTGGTGGGTGTGCCCTGAACCCCACGGAGGACCCCAAGACAGGCAGGACTTTCCCAGATGTGTGCAGACTCACTGAGAGGGGATTTGGGTTTATTAATATATTTAGAATGCTTATGCCATACTAGTTCAGAAGTGTTTCCCTCCCTCCCCCAGCTAAACAGAATTGGACTAAATTGGCTCCCGGACTCTGGTCTCTGACTCTTATTTAGGAACAGTGTCTTTGTTATGTTGAAAGTCTCTAGGCTCTGTAGCAGGGCTCCATTCTTATGCAAATGTATGTTAAGAAGCTCAATTTATGTGCTTCCTTGGGAGTTGATCAAAAAGTCTGGAATTTGCTGTTTTTTACCCAGAAATTATAGTATTATTATTTTGAGTTCCCTTGATTTGATTTGGGGCTGTCACACTGGCCCCCAGAGGTGGAGACCCAGCTTATCAGGAAGGTTGTTTACTCCTTGGCCAACTGGAACTGAATTCACCCCCTGGACTATAACTATCTACTTATTTTCTATGACATTGTGTCTTGACTCAGGTAAGTTCCTGCTTTTTTTTTCTACTCCAAATTATTTCTTTCTGCTGGCCGTTTCCCAGGTTCTAAACTCAAGACAGTTAACACCAGGGGAGCTCTGATGTAGGGTTCTGGTCACAGAGATTCTCCTCTTGTCTGGGATCATGTCCCCTTTAGCGCATCTGACACAGAGCCCACAAGCCCAGCGCGCTGAACCTAGAGCCTTTCAGTGCGTTCTTGGTTCACTTTGAGTGGAAATCACAAAAAAGTGGGGTTCAGGATAGACCCTAGTATCCTAGTTCTAATTTCAGAACCCCACCTCCCAGTCTCCTTCATCTTACCTCCTTCTTTTCTGGTTTGGCAGCAGGAGCTCCGGGTGAGTAAGTCTTAACTTGACACCATTTTTGGAGACTGTCCCATGTGTGAATCTTATATGACCATATGCTTTCACTTTTCTTAGGTCAGAAGGGAGTAACTGGATTATGTTGTGAGTACATGCTAAACTTTCGAAGAAACTGTCAAAATATTTTTCAAAATGTCCATGCCATTTTACATTCTGATCCAGTGGTTTATGAGAACACTAGTTGCTTCATTACTTCACCAACACTTAGTATTGTCAATTTTCTTAATTTTAGCTATTGTTAAGCAAATAGTGATATCTCATTGTCTCTTTTTTACCTTTACTTTTCATTGTGAATTAGGTAGCAATTTACATATCAGATCACTATTTTTTGCATTCAACAAATTATCAACATCCCTCCTCCCATGAATCTTCCAGTTCCTCTTTCTTCTCTCATCTCCTACTTTTAGGGTATTGTCTTCCCCTTCATCCAAGTTAGAACCTTAGTAGAAGAGTTGCTGATTGCAAAGCCGGAAGTTTGAAACCATTACTGAAACCCACGGGGACAGTTTTACTCTGTCTTATAGGTCACTGTGAACTGAAATTTACTCAATAGCAGTACGCTTTTTGTTTTGCTTTTGTTTGTTTGCACCTATGTTAACACCTACCTACCCTCTAACCCATTCTCCTTCTAACTCTGTTACCATCAAAGTCTTTTGCTTATGGTATGAAAATCTTTCCTTAAGGTTTTTCATAACAGTGGTCTCATACAATATTTTTCCTTTTGTGATTGACTAATTTTATTCCCCATAATGTTCTCCAAATACATCCACATTGTGAGGCATTTCACAGTTTCATTATTTATTTTTTTAGCATTGTATACTATTACATTGTGTATATGTACCAAAGTCCATTTATCCATTCTCACATTTCCCTAACGGCTAATGTTGTAAAGTCTGTTTTCTTTGATCCTGTTGCCATTTATATATCTTCTTTGGCCTTTTCAAACCCCTTGTACAATTTCACAAGGATTTTGTTTTCCTATAACTGAGCCTTGAAAGTTATTTATATACTTTGAATACAAGTCCTTTATAAGGTATGTGATTTATAAGCAGAAATGCAAGTTCAACATCTTTAATAATTCTGTAAAATATGAGCTTGTGCAACTCGTATGTTGTGTAAACACTATTATACACAAGCAGTCCCTATAAAATATATAGCTCAAATCCCATAAAGTCTATGATATTAAAGCTTATAGGAGTCCACGAGGCAAAATTGAGGAGCTGTAGTCATGAAATAAAGGAGGCCAGCCTTGTGGTATGTGGTTGGGCAGCAGGATTGGGATGTCACCCATGTCTTGGTAGAGGAGAAGGATTGCACATGGGGCAGAGATGCATAGACAGTTGGCCAAAATGACTGGGTCTGCAGGTGCTGAGAGTGCAGTTTTCTTTCTGAGTCGGGAGCCATGAGTGCCCGGGCCCATGCCAGCCCTGCCAGTGTCCGTGGTAGACACAGAGGAGCAAAATCAGGTACTCTGTACCAGGAGTGAAAGGCTACACACTGCTAGGTGGGTAAATGAAGCTGTGAGAAAGGGAAAGTGGAGACATCCCCATCTAAGATTGGGATGTGCCCTGAACTCCCCTGCCCACTCATTATGGATGTTTGGAGTGTTTACAACCATTCGGGGGAGATTAATTAACAAAAGAAGAGCTGATTTTCATTTAAAAACTCTTATGAGACTGTATCTATCTATCTATCTATGTATCTATCTATCTATCTACATCTATATATGTATATATATAGTCAGAAATTGTCTGAAGGGACATTGAACATTAAATAACTGCATTTTCTTCCAGGCCCTAAATATCCTTTTTAATTTGAGAAAATTCAGCTTATACTCTTATAAGGATTATGCTTTTGTGGTCATATTTTGCTTTCCTAAACATTCTATCTTTACTGATTTATTCAGGTGACCATATGGTTTTTCTTTTATAGTTTGTTAATATGACAGATTATATTGATTGACTTGCCATTGTTAACTTTACATTTCTGACAAGAATTAATTTGATCTTGTGTTCAATTTTCTGTCTTAGACTAGGTTCTTTATGGAAGCAAAACCAGTGTAATACACAAAAAGTTCACTGAATTTTGTGTGTTGTGGCAGTCAATTAATCTAGTGTCAATTTGAGGATTAAGAGTGTAGGGGTGGAGTCTAGCCTGTCAATTTGAAGATAGCCAATGAAATCTCTGTGTGGGCATGGCCTTCTCCTGAGAATTCTGGGAAATGTTGTAATTTCTTCTTGAAGGCAAGGGACACTATCTCTCTGCTAACTCCCTGGAAGACGTAGCAGCTGACAAGGCACAGGGCTGCATGCTGATAGACCCTGGCCCCTGGTAACTGGAGGAGCCACAGGAGACCCCTGACCGCACTGAGATGCTTCTGCCACCACTGGATACACAAGACTCTGCACCCACTGACCTGTGATTGTCCTAGTGTCATTGCATGTGCTTCGTGAGTCCTCTGAAGTCCTCTGAGTCCTCTGAAGAGGACTTATGAATTGGTATTGGACATATGGGCTAATATTGGTTTATGGACTTGGACTGGACTGGGTTGGTATGTTTTCTTTTTTTTTGGTATGTTTTCTTAATGTACAGTTTTTCTTATATAGAAAACCCTTTCTTATACACACATGAGAGTTTCTATAGATTTGGTTCTCTAGTCTACTGAACTAACACAGATTATCTATCTATCTATCTATCTATCTATCATCTATCTATGTGAAATGTATCACTACTAGACTTCTAGTTAGCATATAAATGAACTTATTTCAAACAAAACATGCTTAGACAAATTTCTGGTTGCAGCAAGTTTTGTCAGGAATATGTTTGTCACAGTCACATTAAGGTGCCTTCAAAAAAGGTCTAATCAAAGCAATAGATTGCAAGAAAATCTGCAGAATGATTAAATTAAAGTCAGAGAGATCAGCTCAAAAGGTGATGGCTATGCCCCCCCCCCCCACAATGACAGTGTAACTTCTCATTTGATGGCACCACAGCTGTCCTACAAGAATTTCATTGGGAGATCCTACTTCGTCTACTTTATATACTCTATTTTTCCCATTCAGACTTCTTTCTGTTTTGAAAATTCAAAGACCATTCAATAGGAAGACAATTTGATTTTGATTCCCTCAAGGACACCAAAACTGTCATTTTTATGTGGCATACATTAAAGAATGAGTAATTCTTAGGGGTAAAGTTAGAAAGTGGAAAGCTGATATCAGAAAGGTATGATTCTACAAGAATATGTAAAGAAACATCAGCTGCACGTTTTTATCTTTTGATTGATAATGGTTTCTATATTTTGTATATATATATATATCCTTACCTTCATATTTATCTTAAGGAAATGTCTCACATTTACATATATTGGCATGTCCTATATTCATGGGTCTGATGCTAGATTACAGGCTTCCCCTGACACAGAAGCTGTGGAGAATGACAAATACCAGACTGGCACATAAGATAGCAGACTGCTGGTTCAAAATCTGCAGAGGCCTTTAGTCCTAAGATTGGCAGAAAATATTGTCAGATGAAGATGAATCAGATACAGTATTCAGATGTAGCAATAAGTCATAAAGCTGTTCCAGAACATCCATATATATTGATTGCAGGCCACAACTCCAAGAAAACTCTCATTCAATGGATTGGCTGCTAATAGTAGATTTCATCATGGACATAATTACATCAGATAACATCATAGGGGATGGTTACACCATTACATTACTGTCAAACTACATCATAACTGGCAAACCACTAAGGGTCCTGGCCTAGCCAAGTTTACACATAACCTTAATCATCACATGCACCCAGTATATTTTTCATCTTACATAGAGCACTTTGATCTCTAGACATTTTATTTGAACTTTAAAAATATCTTCCAAGCCTCTTTTATTTTAACATATAGACTACAGTTATGCAAACTGTTATAATATCCTTTCTGCTACTCCATCATCAGTATATGCTTGGGATTAGATTCAATTCTCCTCATTTTTTTGTCAAATTTTCCTATTTGCATTCCTGGAAATTTTTTATTTGATGACAGTATTGTTAATGTTACCTTTGTGGGTGTTTGCTATTTTTAAAATGTCTATATTTATTCTTTTTCTTCTTATAGCTATTCTTGAGTTTTGTTCAGATATATAGTTAACTTACTTGGGAATTATTTGGTTTGGGTGGGGGCATTTAGTTTTAAGATTTAATAGTCAGAACCATTGATGTGCTATTCTAGGGTTAATTATTCACCACTACAACTGCTAACCACACACTTGGTAGCTCAAATCCACCAACTGCCCTGAGGGAAAACGGATGAGGCTATCCTGCTCCCACAAAGATTTACAAAGAGCCCTGGTGGGGTAGTGTGTTATATGAAACCACAAACCTCAAGGTCAGCAGTTCAAGTCCATGAAATTTCTAGTTCCATAAAGATATAACCTTGGAAATCCATGGAGCAAGTTCTACTATGCCCTTCGGGCTTGTTATGAGTGGAAATCATCTATGTGGCAATGGATTTGGTTTGGTTTGAAAGCGTGCTTGTGGAACCGTTGGTAAGCATCCGACTGCTAACCATAATAAAATTGATGGTTGAAACCCATCAGCTGCTCTGTGCAAGAAAAATAGTCTATCTGCTCCTATAAAGATGCACAATCTCAGAAACTCTATACATGGCTACTATGAGTTGCAATCAACTCCATGGTGGAGGGAGTTTTAGTGAATCCACTCAGGCAATAGCTCCCTAAATATTTAAGGCAAAGCTTGCTCATTCTTTGGAGTTTCCAGTGTGGATGGTGGGATCAAGCACCATTTCCCAGCCCCGTGTGAGAAAATCTCACTTTTGCCTCTAATTCTTTTGGGGTAGTTTTTTTTCTGGTATTGTTAGTATCCTCAAACATAAGCAGTTATCATGATTCAGTGGAATACTCGAGGGAAGTCCACTAACAATCTCTGCAATAGTCTCAGTCTCTGCTCTCAGCAATACTGTTCTAGGAGAATCCTGATGGTTTCAGCCTCTCCTTGGCATGCAGATTTGTTTCCTCAATTCTGGAAATCGCAAGGCTTTGCCTGCATTTCCCTTACTGCATCACAGCCTGAAAAATACCTTAAATCAGAACAATCATGACTCATCTCCATTGTTTCCCATCTCTCATGAGTCACTGTCTCTCACTGTGAAAACTGGTATTGCCAAGTGGTGCCATTGTAATGAGTTGGGCTGTGATCTCAGACATTGACAGCTCAAACTACCAGCTGCTCCGCAGGAGAAACCTAGGGCTTTCTTCTTCTGTGAAAGAGTTACAGTCTAGGAAACATGCAGGGGCAGTTTTAACCTGTCCTATCAGGTTACAATGATTCAGGATTGACTTGAGGCAGTGAGTTTGTTTTTGGTTTTGTCTGGTTTTTCATTGTCTCAGTGTTCCAAACCTTGTTACATTTTCTTGGCCAGAAACTGTAGTCTTCTTAAGGTTCTGTTCCTGATGTACAAAGAGAGATTTGGTTATCCTCTTCTCTCTTTTATTGAATACATATTTTCATTCTCCCTTAGATTCTAGCAGTTCTGTTAATGGCTATTATTAGCCTTGAAAATTATCCGTTGCTTTGGTTAATTTCTTTTCTTGCTGTTAAATCATAGTCCTAAGTTGACAGATGGATTATAGCTGCTGCAAAAGTTATTTGCTTCATAAAAATGCAAAAGATTGAGTTATCCCTCTTTTTTAACTATATATTTCTGCATAACATTTTACCACAACTTTAGTACCTTAAAAGACTGCACGTTTATTATCTCACACTGCCTGTGGGTCAGGAACCTGGGCACAACTTAACTGTATGCTATTCTTCAGAATCTCTCATGAGGATGCCTTCCTGGTGTTGGTTAAGGCTTGATTGCAGAAGGATCTGTTTTCAAGCTCACATAGTTATTGGCATAAATCATTACACGAAGGACTGTTTGATTGAAAGTCTCAATACTTTTCTGACTGTTTTCTGGAGACCATGCTCAGTTCTTTCTCTATCACCTGACCCACTCCATTGAGTGGAGCTAGTGAGAATGTCAGTTGGAAAGACAGATGTTATAAACTTATGTAATATGATCACAGAAGTGATGGCCTTTTCTATATTCTGCTTATTAGAGTTCAGTCCTAGGTCCCATTTCTTTATGTGGGGAGATTGTATAAAACCAGGAAGCTGGGAACATTCTGAGCTCTTGTAGAATAGTTCTACTGTACTGTCCTTTCCTAGAAGAAGAAACTATGCCTCTTAAATATTAATTATATATAAACTTCATTGATTCTTAAGTCTAGCATGTCAGGTCCATTCATCAGAAAACAACAGTGTAGAAAACAGAAGTGCTAGAGAAATGGTGTTAAGAAATGTTATTGAGACGAAAGGCTTATGATCTAACTGGGACTTACACGTGAGGAATCCAGTTCCACTTCAACTCTTACTTCCTATCATTTCCCCCCTTTCTACAGAAATAATGATTTTTTGCCATCACTGGATCATTATCTTGCCATCAGAAACTCCTTTGTTTTAGTTTTATTCAGCAAATGTGTAATGAACTTCTTATGGGGCTACAGTAGTCAATAATGGAAACCAGGTCTCCTACTATAGCAGAAAATGGTGGCATACATGCATGGGACCCACGACTTCGAAGCTGAGAAACCTTATTTAGTACCTAGAATTTGATGGTGTACACACAATTATACAGTATCTCCTTCCCACTTGGAAGATCAATATTGACCAAAAATATTATGTCTATATTCCTGGGACCAAGTCTGGTACATATAAGTGAACCCTCAATAAGTATTTGCTAAATTGACTGTATAAACCAGAAATTTGGAGAAAAAATGCCAGAAATTTGGGAATTCAATATGATGTATTTAACATTGCCTATTGCATAAACTGATGTCCAGAAGATGCACTGAGTGGCATTGACAACCTTTTCATGGACAGGCATATCTGAAATGTCTTCTTTGGCTTGCTCCAAGTATTTGCCTATAGAAACTCTTTATGAGTCAATGCAAATTAACAGTTTCCATAGCAACAATATGAACGTGTGGCAATGTGGAAAACAGCCAGGTGTTCTAGCATTGCTGAAGGTGTATTCTTTTAGCTGTGAAGGATTACTTATTCTTTGATAGCCCACAAGTGTGCTACTCGTACACTTCATTCATCAGCTTCCTTAGAAGGGCACTAGGTAACCAGGGGTCTGCCTTATGCAAGATTGCGTGAAAGTCCTAAATTTCACATTACAACCCCTCCAACTCATATTAAACGGAAGGACAAAAGGAATTTAACCCTTACTCTAAATTTTATACTTTGTTTTATCTTTCTCAGGTCATTTACATTTTAAGCTATATCCCATTTATATGGGATACAATTTTTATAAATCATTTACTCATTAATAAATCACAACTGGACAACTATTATTTACCAGGCACTGTACAGAAAAGTAGGAATAGAAACCAAAGTAAAGGCTCATGAGCCCACTCCCTTCTTAGTCTGAGCCACTCAGTATGACTGTGCTAGATAGGGTTCGCTAGAGAAACAAAACCAGGACACTAGCAATTCTTTTTATATATTTATATAGATAGAAGGATATATAAGATAGGAATAAACAGTTAACTAATCTATAAAGCAGTACAAATGACTAGGTGCAACTCACTTGGGTGAGACAGCTGGTAGATTGGTAGTCCTTGGAGTCTGGAGGGCCGCCGAGCAGTCCTCTGTAGAGCAATTCGGGCTATCCGGCCATAAGCAGCAAACACCGACAGTCCCCAGCTCAAGAGATGTATATCCCAGGAGCGTGGCTAAGTAGGGCTTGAAGGAACCTCAACTCACAGCCACACAGTCTACCGATTAGATGTCCCATGAGTAGTGTCACTTGGAGATTGAGGCTCAGGATGAACAAGGCAGTTGGTTGGTCCAAGGATCCAAGAGCAGGAGAGCAAGGGCGGGGCTCGCCAAGTCATTCCTATCTCTGCCCTTTAATTGATCTCGTGTGTTCATGGGCCATGTTGCCACAATAGACCCATCCATTATCTTTGACCATGTTGGCACAACAAGCTTGCCTGTCACAATCCACCCCTTGCCAACATGGCACCTATACACAATTCTTTAGCCATATAAAATTTCTAGACGTCATTGAAATCAAACTTATACTTAAAATCAAACATTTATCATACATACAAGTGAGAACACACTGAGTCAAATTGTAGCTGATATACAAAGAAAAGATATTCAATATACCCATATACAGAAAATACATGAACAATCACAAACCTCACTTTTGCAATTGATCACATGGTAATAACTGGTAGCTAGAACTACCTTCTTCTATTATCCATTCTGTGTTACCTTTGCCCTCAGCAATCACCTCAGCTGTTTATGTTTTGTTGCCTGGTAGAGTGACCCAGACCTTCATTCTTGAGAGGTCTATGTCATTAGATGTCCTGTCATGCTGGGCTTGTTGTAATTTACCATTTACTTTTATCATAGGTCATGGTAGCACTAAGAGTCGACCTATGGGATCTCCTGGCTTTCGGAAACATTCTTCTTTACCTCCATTATGTAGCACCAATCCAATTTCTTCTTGATAATTTGGGTCAATCACACCACTTAGTATAGTGATACCCTTCCTGATCTGTTGATCCAAGGTCATGAGAAGCCCAAAGTAGCCAGGGGTATTCTCAGCAGCCAGTTCAGTGGAATCTGTGGTGTGTTTCCAAGTGAGAGAGTTCCTTCCTTCGGGACCAGGACCACCAGGCCTGAAAGCACATAGGGTTGCTGGGACAGGAAGCAAAAATGGTGCAAGTGGGTCACTAGGAATAATAGTGAGTGGTGCCACTCCAGTTTCCACCCCTTGGTTCCTGGACCCATGAATCCTGGCTATTGGAGACATAGCACCATATATTGGCCGCTGGTTTAAAGCATATATAGCTTCCTGGAGAACACTGCCCCAGCCCTAGCCCCGCAAGTTGTAGCCATGTAGTTTGCATTGCAGATGTGCAGCCCATTCCATTGTTCTATCAAGCCAGCTGCTTCAGAATGATGAGGAACATGATATGACCAGTGGATTCCATGGGCATGGACCCAATGCCACACTGAATTTGCGTGAAGTGAGTTCCTTGATCTGAAGCAATGCTATGTGGGATGCCATGCTGGTGGATGAGGCATTCTGTAAGTCCACGAATGGTGGTTTGAACAGAAGCATTGCATGCAGGGAAGGCAAATCCATATTCAGAATAGGTGTCTTTTCTAGTCAGAACAAAATGCTGTCCCCTCCATGATGAAAGTGGTCCTATATAATCAACTTGCCACTAAGCTGCTTATTGATCTCCCCGAGGAATTGTCCCATATCTTGGACTTAACATTGGTTTCTGCTGCTGGCAAATAGGGCACTCAGCAGTGGCTGTGGCCAAGTCAGCCTTGGTGAATGGAAGTCCATGCATAACCACCATCCCTGTCACCATGTCCACTTTGTTCATATGCCCATTGGCTGATAACAGGAGTGGCAGAGGAAAGAGGAGGGCCAGCCTCCATAGTACGTGTCATCTTATCCACTTGATTTTTAAAGTCCTCTCTTCAGAGGTAACCATTGGTGAGCATTCTCATGAGACACGATTATCTTTACATTTTTGGCCCATTCAGAGCGATCCTTCCACATACCTCTTCCCCACACCTCCTTGTCACCAATCTTCCAATCATGCTCCTTCCAAGTCCCTGACATTCAGTCAAACCATTAGACATAGCCCATCAATCAGTAAACAGTCTCACATCTGGCCATTTTTCCTTGCAGGCAAACTGAATGGCCATGTGCACTGCTTAAAGTTCTACCCATTGGGAGGCTTTTCCTTCACCACTATCTTTTAGGGAGATCCCAGGAAGGGGCTGCAGTGCTGCTGTTCACTTATGAGTGGCACCAGCATATCATGCAGAGCCATCTGTGAACCAAGCATGACTTTTCTGTTCTTCAGTTATCATAAGGAACTCCTCAGGAGGCTATAGGTGCAGACTGGAAGACAGGAGATAATGTGACACGAGTGGGGACTGTGGGCATTTGGGCCACTTCTTCATTCAGCTTACTTGTACCTTCAGGTCCTGTTCAGGCCCGATCTCGTCTGTACCACTTCCATTTAACAATGGAATACTGCTGCGCACGTCCAACTTTATGACTCTGTGGGTTAGACGATACCCAGTTCATGATGGGTAGTTCAGGCCTCATGGTGACTTGGTGGCCCATGTGAGGTGTTGTGTCTCCACTAAAGCCCAGTAACAGGCCAACAGCTGTTTTCCAAGGGGGGAGTATTTGTCTGCTGAGGATGGCAGGACTTTACACCCAAATCCTCATGGTCTACACTGTGATTCACCAATAGGGGTCTGCCAAATACTCCACACTGCATCTTTATGGACAACTGACACCTCTAGCACCATTGGGTCTGCTGGATCATATGGTCCCAGTAGCAGAGCAGCTTGCACGGCAGCCTAAACCTGTTGCAGAACCTTTTCTTATTCCAGGATCCACTCAAAATTGGAGGCATTTTTGGAGATAAAAAAATTGGAAGCCTTCATGTCACTTGATAAATAGGTCAAATTAGAACACCCAAGTGAGGGATATGTTGCCTCCCAAATCCGAAGAGGCCCACTAGGTGTTGTGCCTCCTGTTTTGTTGTCGGGGGAGCCACATGCAATAGCTTATTCTTCACGTTAGTAGGAATATCTCCACATGCTCCACACCACTGGACCCCTAGAAATTTTACTGAGGTGGAGGGTGCTTGAATTTTTGTTTGGTTAATCTCCCAATCTCATGTACAAAGATGTTGTACTAATAAATCTAAAGTCTTTGATACATCCTCCTTAGTGGATCCAATCAGCATAATGTCATCAATATAATGGACTAGTGTGACATTTTGTGGAATAGACAGGTGATCGAGGTCCCTTCGGACAAAATTATGGCACAGGGTGGAAGAGTTAATGTACCTCTGGGGGAGAGTTGTGAAAGTGCACTGTTGTCCCTGCAAGCTGAAGGCAACCTGCTTCTGGTGATCCTTTGAAAGTGGTATTGAGAAGAAGGCATTGGCCAGATCAATAGCTGCATACCAAGTATCAGGAGAAGTATTAATTTGCTCAAGCAATGAGATCACATCTGGAACTGCAGCTGCAATTGGAGTCAACACCTGGTTAAGCTTATGATAACCCACTGTCATTCTCCAGGATCCATCTGTCTTCTTTAAAAGCCAAATAGGTGAGTTAATTGGGGATGTGGTAGGAATCACCACCCCTGCATATTTTAAGTCTTTGATGGTGGCACTCATCTCTGCACTCCCTCCAGGAATGCTGTACTGCCTTTGATTTACTATTTTCCTAGGCAATGGCAAATCTAATGGTGTCCATTTGGCCTTTCTCACTACGATAGCCCTTAGTCCACATTTCAGGGATCCAATATAGGGGTTGTGCCATTTACTAATTATGTCTATTCCAATGATGCATTCTGGAACTGGGGAACTGGGGAAATAATAACCACAGGATGGGTTCAGGGATCCACTTGACCCACAGTGAGACGTACCTGAGCTAAAACTCCATTGATAACTTCACCTCTAAATCCCCACTCCGACTGGTGGGCCTTCGAAACACTTTGGGTCCCCTGGAATTAGTGTCAGTTCAGAGCCAGTGTCCAGTAATCCACGAAAAGTTTGATTATTTCCTTTCCCCCAATGAACAGTCACTCTTGTGAAAGGCCCTTTGGGGAAGGCTAGAAGAAAGACTAACAGCATAAACCTTCGGTGATGTAGCACCAGGTGGACCTGGGTCCACCTTCCAAGAGACCCAGCCTTCCCCTCATTCAAGGGGTTGTGGGTCTGTAAACTGGCTCGGGTCTGGGAATTGGTTGAGTGATCGTGACTGCCTATCCCACTGTTCACCTTATCCAGCATTCTTCTGCCTGTATAGGTCACATAAATATTTGGTAGGTTTCCCATGTATTTCACTCCTAGGGACACTGTGACTAAGCAGCCAATGCCATAAGTCCACACGAGACAGGCTGCTTTGATTACTATGAAAGCCTTATTTTCTATTATAATCACGTCCACCCTGTCTCTTTTGATTCAGTGCTGACACTTGCCCTCTGTCACCACGGAGTGCAATCAGCCCCATTGTGGGCAAATTTTGGAGTTCACTTACGGCAGTTCCCATAGTTAATCCTGGTGCACATAAAATAGCAATTATAGGAGTCTTCAGAGATGCTGGGGCCCACTTCACAAACTTGTTCCTTTTGGTTGTGGTGAAGGGTATGTCTTCAGGACACCTCCTTTTGGGGTCGATGGGAGTATCCTGATACATCCATTCCAACATACCAATTTCCCTTAGGTTTTGGATGCCTTCTGCTACAGTGTACCAAGGTAGGTCAGGCACTTTAGTTGGTCTAATTTAGGCCACCTGGCAGCCCATGCGTCAGTCAACCAACCAGACAAGGAGTTGGATTCTCTCCTAGCCTCTCTGGCTGAGACATTGAAAGAAGATTCGGTGCTTAGGGGTCCCATATCCAGAAACTCAACCTGGTCTAATATTACATTTTTTTGCACCAGTGTCCCACACCCTCAGTAACCATTCCCAGGGCTATTCCCCAGTCTTCTGCTTATACATATTTGAAAGCTCGAGCAGTTCTTTGTGAGTATAGCGCTTCTTCTTCAATAATCACCTCAACCTCACCCTAAGGAGCTTCTTGGCCTTAATTTTAGTTACGGGTCTAGCAGAAATTATCATTGGTGAGGGTGTTTCCTGGGTGTCCTCAGCACTATCTTGTAAGGCATCTCTCTCAGTACAGATGCAGCCCCACCTGACATTTCACCTTGAGTAGTTTGGTTAATCTGCTCAGGTGTGGGTTGTTTTGTTGATAGTGAAGTACTATCTTCAGCTGGGAAGGGTGGATCTATTGACTGGGCTGGTTCAATTGTTTCCAGAGGTGGCACAATATCTTCCTCTTCTGGATCATCAGCCCATGTATTCCCATTCCATGTTTCAGGGTCCCAATTTTTTGCGATCAATGCCCTCACTTTGGCATCAGGTACTGCTCTAGATCTGTCATTCAGCTGACGTTGTAATTCAGTCACTAGCATAATGAGACTCTGGACCTGGTTCTCAGCAATGTTGGCTTTTTTACTACAGACAAAAAGCCTCTCCATTGTAGCACAGGCAGAAGCCTTTAAGTCTGTGACTCAGCACCTGTGGTGAGCTTCTGAGGCCCTGAGAGCATACCTCTCCTTAATCACATAGTCTATTGTAAGGAGAACCAGCCAAGCAGCTTCCCTATACTTGCCATCTTGACAAAACTGCTGGAAAATATCAAACATATGATTTAACCAGCACCCCATCTACCGGTGCTCCTACTTTAGTTATTAGCTTTACTATTTCACACCATGGACTAGTAGGAGTGGCAGAATTATCTGTGGCTTTAGGTGTAGAAATAGGATCATCAGTGCTCTTAAGACTAATCAGATTGGAAGCCAATCAAAGAAATCCATATTTATGATACCACTTGTGTTAGGGTTCTCTAGAGAAACAAAACCAGGACACTAGTAATTCCTTTTATATATTTATATAGGTAGAAGGATATATAAGATATAAAGAGTTAACTGATCTATAAAGCAGCACAAATGACTAGGTGCAACTCACTTGGGTGAGACACCTAGTAGACTGGCAATCCTTGGAGTCTTGAGGGCTACCGAGTAGTCCTCTGTAGAGCAATTCAGGCTATTCGGCCACAAACAGCAAACAGCAAAGCAGGTCACCATCAGTCAGCCAGATGACAGAGTCCAACTGTCCCCAGCTCAAGAGATGTATATCCCAGGAGCGTGGCTAAGCAGGGCTTGAAGGAATCTCAACTCACAGCAACACGGTCCACCGATTAGATATCCCATGAGTAATGTCACTTGGAGTCCACCGATTAGATATCCCATGAGTAATGTCGCTTGGAGATCGGGGCTCAAGATGAACAAGGCAGTCCGAGCAAGAGAGCAAGGGCGGGGCTTGCCAAGCCACTTCTATCTCTGCCCTTCAATTGATCTCGTGTGTTCTTTGGCCATGTTGCCACAATAGACCCACCTATTGTCTTTGGCCATGTTGGCACCACAAGCTTACTTGTCACAATGACTGGTCGGGTTTCTCACTCTACAAGGGCATTTTGTTGAGGTGAATATCTTTTTCTAATTTGACACATATATTGATGGAGTGTGTTCTCTGTATTTTGTCTTTATTATTAAAGCAGGAGTTTTAAAACTGAGTTAATTACTTTTGAGACCCATGAATGTCATTAAAAATCACGTATCTGTTTCCCCCTTTCTTTGGAAGCATTTTACCTGATATACAATGGTGAATGAAACCCAAAACTTAAAATTCATTGCATTAAAATGATTTTAGGCATTCTAAGTCACTTCGCAGTTTCTGGATTAGGCAGGGCATAAATCACTCACAAGTAAACTGACCAACAAATAATAAAAGAGATTTCAGACACCAAACACTACAATATTGTTTTAAGTGGTCTGAAATCACACCAAGTACATAAATACCAATTCCATTAACTATCTAAAGCTCTCTCATATCCAAGACTTATCTAGTAACCTGAAGCTAAGTCTTTGGGGAAGTATATTTAATAATGTTTAACTATCTACTATAATTTATGAATAGGAATGGCTTAGAAATAAGATACTTCTGGGTTCAAATACGAGCTGCAGATTCTACTACTTGTCAGAGGTAGGCGAATGATTTGAACGAGAGTCTTGTCTTCTTCATATTTAAAGTGAAATAATATATGTTAAGACGGCTTTTACTATTGAACGAACTTTAAAGCAAAACAAAAAACATCAATGCCATCTAATCAGTTCCAACTTAGAGTGTCCCAATAGGGCACAAAGAACAGTTCCTGTAGGTTTCTGGGACTGTAAATCTTTATTGGAATCAAAAGTCTCACCTCAAAAGCAGCTGGTAGTTTAGAACTGCTCACCTTATGGTTAGCAGCCCAAAATCCACTAGGGCTTCTTTTGAATGAGATAAAGTATGCTAATGATCTGGTACAAAGTGAACACTTCAGACTCTCAAACTCACTGCCACCTGGTAATAAAATGATGATGATTATTATTTTTTTGGGGGGGGTTTGTTTTTTTGTTTTTTTTGGGGGGGACATCACTGCTCTCTGGCGGTGGGAGTAGGAGGCCCAGCCCCACTGCTGGAATTGAACCTCCGTCCCAGTGGGCCGCAGTCCCGCGCACAACCACTACGCCACCGAGGCTCAGCCCTAAAATGATTATTATTATTACTTAAATGAATTCTGAAAAAAATTAATAACTAATTTGTCCTTGCTGGCACAATTAAATACTAATTGCACCAAAACAACCCAAATATCCCAAAGTCTGCTAAACTTTAGACAGCCATATTAACCTAGAATGTTGAAATTTGGCAATATTCCTAAAGGGACTGAATAATATGTCCAGCAAATCCCTTTTCTAAAAATTTATAAAAGTGGATAATGTTGGTATAAAAAGCAAGCATATTAAAGACTTTGGAGCTTGACCAAAGGAATACAGCAAATTGAATGGCATTTATTTATTTATGAGCATTTAGTCTTATAATTTTAATGAGCATCTATATGAACAGTAAGTCTCTAGTGTTGCAGCTTGGGACTTACCAGTGCTTTTGTACCAGTTCCATAATTCTACCCAGGCAGTTCAGGCTAGCAGGAGTAGCAACTCTGTATCCCTGTCTGAGAACACTGGCTTTTTTTGGAGCAGAACGTGCCCAAGAAACTGTTGAAAACACTAATGATCTTGGGGGTGAAAATAAAACAAAGAAAACATTGCACTAGCCCCAGGTAACAATACTGGTTGAGACAAGCAACAGAATGGCATGCTGCCGGGAATTTTTGTATGCTCTACAACCAAAGTGGAATCAAATTTTAAACCAATGACAAGGAAGCTTAGGAATTCACAAATACATGAAAATTATACAGCATGTACCCAAAGATAAGAAAAATAATATGGGAAATTAGAAAATATTTTGAAATGAGTAATTACACGTAGTGCTTCCTATAAGCACCTATGTTAGAAAAAGAAGAGAAAGCACTTAAATCAATAACTCAATGCTCCATTTTTTAATTCATTTTATTAGGAACTTTTTTTGGTGACGTGGTTTTAATGGCAGGAGGAGAGGAAGGAGGGGAGCTTGCTGGCAGGAGCTGTTTATTAGTGGAGGGACCTCGGGGGCCACATACATGTGCTGCAATGTTTAATGGTGTCACAACACATTCTCAGGGACAGGGCTCCCTCCTTTCTGAGGAGGGATGGGTAAGCCCTTAACTTCCTGGAGGCGCACCTACTATCTTGACTCCTGTTCTGGGCCCTGAGAACAATGGGTGGGGCCCTGCAGGAAGGTCTTAACTACAACCTGAATTTTGGGATGTACTGGGGGTTCAAGGTGAACCCAGGGGTTTAGGGAATGTGAGAATGACCCCTGGTCCCAAAATCCTACCGAATTGAAGCAGGCACAGGCACAGGGGTGGGGAGCAGCCCTTCAGAGCTCATGAGGACTCACCCACTTATAGGTGCCTTCATACAGGAAGCCCGCTCTCTTCATCAGCTCGTCTGCCTCCTTGGGCCCGCGGCTCCCGTATACGTAGGAGATGGGCCTGGGCTTCTCATGCTCAATCCTGTGCAGCAGCGGGGTGAAGATCCGCCAGGCCTCCCGGAGTTCGTCCCAGCGCACTAAGTGCCTCTGGTTCCCGCAAAAGACGTCCAGGATGAGGCGCTCGTAGGCGTCAGGAAGCGTCACATTCTTGTATCTGCTGTTGTAGGTCAGGTCCAGCTCGGACTCCTCGGGGTTGAAGAACATGCCGGGCTTTTTGGTCATGATCTTGGTGTACACGGCCTCGTTGGGCTGCACGCGGATCACCAGCTCATTGCGCTTGCACTGCTGGTGGAAGATGTCCCTGGTCACGTCTCGGAATTGCAGCCGCACCTCGGTCTTGCGCTCGTTCAGGGCCTTGCCACAGCGCAGGATGAAGGGCACGCTGTCCCACCGTTCATTCTTGACATATAAGACCACGGTAGCAAAGGTGGCCATGGTGGAGTTGCGGGGCACCGTGGGATCGTCCAGATACCCTTTCGTGGCTTCACCTACTCCTGTGGGGTTCCCCACATACTGACCCAGGACCACGTCCTCAGCCTTCACATCGTCAGAGATGCACTTCAAGACCTTGACCTTCTCGTCCCGGATGTGGTCTGAGTCGGTGGAGGCGGGCTTCTCCATGGCCACCAGGCTCAGCAGCTGAAGGAGGTGGTTCTGCATCACATCTCGGATGATTCCAAACTCATCAAAGTAGCCGCCGTGACCCTCGGTGCCAAAGGGCTCCTTCAAGGTGAGGATCACACACGCGATGTTTTCCCGGTTCCAGATGGGGCTGAAGACCCTGTTGGCAAACCTCAGGACCATGAGGTTCTGGACCATCTCCTTGCCCAGGTAGTGGTCGATGCGGTAGATCTGGTCCTCGCGGAACAGCGCGGCGATGTGGTTGGACAAGCGGTCCGAGCTCTGCAGGTCCTTGCCAAAGGGCTTCTCCACGATGACGCGGCTCCAGCCCGTGTGGCTCATGCAGGTCTCACGAATGTTCTTGGTGATGGCCTCGTAGACGGTGGGGGGCAGGGCCAGGTAGAAGAGGTGGTTGGCCTGAGAGCCCTGCTGGAGGGCGCTCACATGACCGACGAGGCGCTGGTAGGAGGCAGGGTCATCATAGTGGCCGGCCATGTAGGAGTTGCGGGCAAAGAACTCCTCCAGCTTCGGCTTCTCCTCTATGGTGACCTTGAAGAAAGGCTCGCTCTTTTTGCGGATATCAGACACGCTAAGGCGAGAGCGGGCAAAACCCACGATGAAGGTGGCTTCAGGCAGAAGGCCACTTCGGAACAGCTGCCAGAGGGTAGGGTAGATCTTCTTCTTGGCCAAGTCGCCCGAGGCACCCAGGATGATGAAAACGTGCATTTCAGACTGGTGGAAGGCTTCGTCCTGGTACGGTTCTTCCGTTTCCGGGGTAGGGTGCGGTGAGATGAGGTCCGGGCTGCACCACATCAGTCCATTTAACAAAGGCGGGAGGGGCGGAGCCTTGGATGACCTCTCCAGGGCGAGACTGGAGGGGTGGGGACTTGGGAACTTTTACAAATATCCTAACATCCCACAGTTCATTCACATCAAGCAGTGTTGCATAATCACTAATAAAATACTTTCTTCTTGAAGTCGTTGATGTCAGACCCTTTAATCCCCTTCCTCCCCCACCAGACCTCCCCTCTTCTTGGAAACCTTATTCCTTTTTTTTTCTATAATACTTTTGGTCTTGCCATATCTTATACAATACAATATATCCATTCACATACAATTCTGATGCTAGATCCCATTGAGTGGGGTTATAAAGTCATCAATACTAACAGCTCCCCATTCACACCCTCCGCCTTCCATACCCTCAAGAACCCATTATTCCTGCTACTGTTTTCTATCTTGACTTTCAGGTACCTAATAATCTTAAATATACAAATGAACATATATGTAAATCTAACATGATTAATGAGGTAAAAAAATAAAAATACATAATAGTAAAGGGAGGAAATATTGAACTAGATGATGGTTATGTGGCTCATAAATGCCATACCGCACCCTGGGTTTATCACCCCTTCCTTGTGGCACTTCTGAGATGGACTGTCCAATTATCTCTTTTTTTCTGTCCAATTATCTTATAGCTGGGTTTTGGGTATCCACTATAATTCCATGCCTCTTCATATCAATTTGTTTGCTTGTTTTTGAACTTCTGATATCTCTTCTCATTGATAGCTCATGATCACACAGGCTGATGTGCTTCTTCCATATTGCTTCCTTGCTAGATGGCTGTCTATTTAACTATAAGCCTTTAAGACCCCAGACACTACAACTTTTGATAGCCAGGTACCATCAGCTTTCTTCACCACATTTGCTTATGTACCCATTTTGCCTTCAGCAATCATGTCAAGAAGGTGTCAACTCTCCATTTTAAGAAGCTATAAAAGTTTAAAGGAAGCAAAAATTAGACAGAAATAATATAGATTATAGCAGATGCCAATGCAATACAAAATAGGACCATAATAGAGAAATTAATGAAACCAAAAGTGCTTTGAAAAAATAACAAACTTTAGATAGACTTACTAATATAAAAATAGATAGAGAAATTGGGAATGAAAGTACAGACGCTTTTAATAAATTTATAAATTTTATAAGGTGATACTCTAAACACATTATGCCAATAAATAAAACAAATTAGATAAAATGAGCACCTTCCTAGAAAGACATTGTTTACTAAAGCTGATTAGAGAAGAAACAGCTTATGCTGAGAACTGGTAAAGAAATAGAATTAATACCTTAAAAAAATCTTCCCACAAAGTAAAGTTCAGGTTACTTCACTAGCAAGACAATTTCACTAGCAAATTCTACCAAATAATTAAATAAGTTATAGGCACACTTCAAACAAGGCCATCATTATGTCAACAGCAAATTCAGAAACTAGAAAAGAAAACAAGATCTCAATTCAGACTAGACCAGAACATGTACACAAGTATAGAAAGGAATAGGAGCTCACGACACACAAATCCAGGAATAGGAGTGGGAACAGTGATACCAGAAGGGTAGGGGGAAGGTGGAGAAGTGAAGGGAGAAAGGGCTAACCGATCACAATAATCGACACATAACCATACAATCCTCTACAGGGGGAAAGGAGACAGTGGTAGGTGTGAGAGATGAAAATTGTAACAATGTTCACAATTATGAGGGTGGGGGTGGGGTAAAGAGCTAATACCAAGGACTCAATCGAAAGTAAATGTCTAGAAAAGAATGAGGTTAACATATGTACAAACATGCCTGATTCAACTGATGTATGGATTGTGATAAGAGTTGTATGAGCTCCCAATAAAATGATTATAAAAAGAAAACACCAATATCTCTCATAAACATAGATACAAATATTCTTAACTAGATGGTAGCAAACCAAATTAAGCAACCCATGCAAATGATTATACACAATTATAATATCTATCCCAGCAATGAAAGATTGACTAGAACATATCAAATTAATTATTGTAATACTTTTGTTCTTAGGTAACTTCAAATCAGTTCCTATTCATAGCAGCCCCAGGTACAATAGCACCAATGTTTTGTACACCTTGTTATGTTCTCAAAATTGTTGTTTGATCTTATTGTTGTAGCCACTGTGTTAATCCATCTCTTTGATGGTCTTTCCCTTTTCTGATGCCTTTCTACTTAACCAAACATGATAACTTTTTCCAGGTACTGCTCTCTCCTGATAACATACCCAATGTATGTTAGATGAAGTCTCACAATTCTAGCTTCTAGAAACATTCTGGCTGCACTTCTTCCATGATAGATTTGAATATTACTTTCAACATTTTTTACCCTTTAAAAACATTAAAATGTTTTCACTTTTCTTCCATTTCCTTTATTCCAAGTCCAATACCATGGCTTGGGTTAGGTATGTCTTCATCCTCAAAGTGACATCCTTGCTCTTCAACACTTAAAAGAGATCTTACAATGTGTTGTTTGATTTCTTGACTGCGGCTTCTATGAGCATTGGTAGTGGACCAAAGCAAGATGAAACTTTTATCAATTTTGATCTTTTCTCTGTTGGTTATGATGTTGTTTATTGGTCAAGCTGTGAGGATTTTTTTCTTTACACTGAGTTGTAGTCTATACTATAGTCCAATCCTTGATCTTCATTAACAAGGCTTCATATCCTCCTCACTTTCAGCAAGCAAGATATTTTCATTTGCATATTGAAATTCATTAATAATCCTTTTCTAAACCTGATGTCATGCTCTTCCTCATATAGTGCAACTTCTCAGATTATTTGCTCATCATACGGATTGAGTAAGTATGGTGAGAGGATACAACCCTGCTGCCTACCTTTACTGATTTTAAACCATGCAGTATTCCTTTACTTTTTTTCTAGAGACTGTCTCTCGATCCATATATAGGTTGCACATGAGCACAATGAGGTGCTCTGGAACTCCCATTCTTCTTATTGTTACCCATAGTTTGTTATAACTCACATAATCACATATCTTTGCTTAGTCAGTAAAACAAATCAATAATTTTCTAGTATTTTCAGCTTTGAGCCAATACCCATCTGGCATCAGATCCATCCTTCCACATTCTTTGCTGAACCTGGATGAATTTCTGGCAGCTCTCTGTTGATATACTATTGCAAAAATGATCTTTAGCACAGTTTTACTTGCAATCGATATTAATGATATAGTTGAATAATTTCTGCATTCAACTGGGTCACCTTTCTTGGAATGAGTATAAATTCGGATCCCTTCCAGTTGGTTGGCCAGGTAGTTGTCTTCCAAATGTCTTGGCATAGGTAAGTTAATGCTTTCAGTGTATTTCATCAGCTTGTTGAAACATTTTAATTAGTATTTTGCCAATTCCTAGAGACTTTTTTTACATTAATGCCTTCAGTGCCATTTTGACTCGAGCATATCTCTTGAAATGACCAATTCATTCTTTTTGGAACAGTGATTCCATGTATTCCTTCCACCATCTTTGGATGATTCCCACATCATTCCATATTTTGCTCATAGAATATTTTACTATTGCAATTCAAGGCCTGAACGTTTTCTTCATTTCTTTCAACTGAGTGTGTTCTTCCCTTTTGGTTTTCTAACTGCAAGTTTTTGCACATTTCATTATAACACTTTATTTTGTCTTCTTGCGCTACCTTTTAAAATGTTCTTTTCAACTCTTTCAGTCCATCATTTTTTCCACTAGTTTTAATTACTCTATGATCAAGAATAAATCTCAGAGTTTCTTCTAAGATCTACTTTGATTCTTTCTCTTCCATCATTTTAACCTGTTGCTTTCTGCATGGATGATGTTATTCATGTCACTCCACATATCATCAGATCTTCTGTCAGTGTTCAGTGAGTCAGATCTCTTCTTTAGCTATTCCCTAAATTCAGGTGAGTTATACTCAAGGCGGTACTTGTTTTATTTTCCCTCAACTTCAGCTTGAACTTAAATATGAGCAGTTAATGGTTTATGCCAGTCAGCCCCAGTTATGCCAGTCAGCTCATTTTGGTTAATATTTATATTTAGTTTCTCCATGCTCTCCACCCACAGGTGTATTCAATTTTATTTCTGTGTATTCCATCTGGAGAAATTCACATGTGTAGCCACTGTTTATGTTGTTGAGTAAAGATATTTGCTATGAAGAAGTTGTTGGTATTATAATATTCTAGCATTCAATCTCCAACTTAATTTGTCATCAAGGCCTGTTTTCCAATTACTGTTTCTTTCTCTTCATTCGCAACTTTTCTATTCAAGACACTAATAATTAGCAAAGCATCTTGATTGCATGTTTGATAAATTTCAGACTGCAGAAGTTGGTAGAAGTCTTTATTACTAGCTGAGGCTGTCTACTTCCATAAGGAATTGGTCTGAGAAACCCACAGATGCAGTTCGACCCTGTCCTATAGGGCCTCTGTGAGTTTGAATTAACTCAATGACTCTGACTTTGTTTTAAGCTTTAATGGTTGGTGAATAAATTTGACTAACTATTGTATTGACTGGTTTTCCTTATATGTGGTAGATAATATGCTGTAACAGACAGCATTGCAGTTCAAGATAGATCTTGACATGCCCCTTTTGGCAACAAATGTGTCATTCCTCTTGAATTTGCCATTCCTGACATAGTAATTCATATGATTGTCTGATTCAAAATATGAGTACATTTCAGTTCACTAGTACCTGGGATATTGATCTTAATGTCTTCTATTTCATTTCTGACAGCTTATAGTTTTTCTAGGTTCATACTTTTTACAAAGTTCCAATTATTAATAGATGATTACAGAATTTTTTCTCATTTTAAGTTGTGCCTCATTATCAAATTCAGGTCTTGAAAGTTTTAGTTCATCCATGTCATCATTGTTAGGTCTACTTTGAGAAGGCAGCTCTTCCACAATTGTATTTTGTGTGACTTCCAAACTGAGGGACTCACCTTCAAGCATTATGCTGAAAATGTTTTGTTGTCTTACATGAGGCTTCCAGTATTTGGCAATGTACTGCTGCTATTTATAAGGTTTTCAGTAACTAATTTCTCAGAAGTACATAGCCTATTTCTTCTTCATAATCTGTTCTTTGTCTGGAAGTTCTGCTGAAACCTGTCCACCTTGATTGACTCTGCTAGTATTTGGATATTAGTGTCACAGGCTTCTAGTATCACAGCAGCATACAAGTCATCACAATATGACAAACTGACAGACAAGTGGTGGAATTAGCATTGCACGAATATTTATCGGTAGTAATTAATTATATTACATTAATATCATATTAATATTTATAGAATAAAGGATGAGAACCACACCATCATCTCAATAAACTATGAAAATCACTTGGAGAAAAAAATTCAACAGCCATTCCTGATGAACATTCTCAACAACCTTGAAATAGAAGGGAACTTTCTTAACTTGATAAAGGCGTCTGTGAGAAACTTATACCTAACATCATAGCCATTACTGAAATCCTGAATGCTTTCTCTGAGTTACAAATAAGACAAATGTATACTCTTGCCACTTGTATTCAGTATTGTATAATAGGTAAAAGGCAATTGAATTAGAAAAGAAAAAGGAGACCTCTCTCTACTCGCAGAGAACTGCCTGCAGTTAAGTAGATGGCATATTCTGAGGACAGCACACATGCAAACGATCAGAATTAATAAAAGAATCAGGATGATTGCAGCATACAAAACCAATATAAAAATATGCTTCGTATTTCTATATGCCAGCAGTTAAAAATTCAAGAATGAAATTAAGAAAACAATTCATTTCACAATAGTATCTAAAATTAAAAAAAATTAGGAATAAATTTCAAGACTTGGTCACTGAAAACTAAAACACTGCTAAGAGATATTAAACAAGGCCTTAATAAATGTAGATGTATTTTATGTTCATTGACTGGATGACTCACTATTTGTCATATGGCAAATTTTCCCCCACTTAGTTTATAGATCCAACTTAATTTCTATTAAAACTTAGTAGATTTCCCCCCAGATATTTACAGTTTCATGTGGAAATTTCATATAAGACTGCAAAGGCCCAGAATAACCAAGACAATTGTAAAATAAAATAAAACAATTGGAGATTTCTAAATGTATGCAGAGCTAAATTAATCAAGACTATGTGTGATTGGTATGAGAATAGACAAATAGATCAACAGAACACAATTGAAGGTAGAATAATAGACTCATATTTAAAGCCAAATGATTTTCAACAAAGGGACCACTATATTTCAGTGGTGTAAGAATTTTCTTCACAACTATACAGTTTCTGAGAAAATTGTATATGCAATGATAAAAATGCTTACCTTCCAACACAACCAAGAATTAATGAGAAATAGGTAAGCCCCAAACTATAGTCATTATGCTTTGTGGTGTGCTCCGTGTGGTCTTCAGTTCAACACCTCCACCTGCTCCCAAGGAGAAAGAGTGGGCTTTCTACTCTGTAAACAGTTACAGTCTCAGAAACCCAGAGGGGTTCTTGCTATTAGTTGAAATCAACAGGGCATGAGTGAAATTGAAATTAATAAAGCTTCCAGGGGGGAAAAAAACACAAGGACTTGCTTGGTGTGACCTTAATGGAAATTGGGGTACTAAGGTTGCATAGCTTTGAGTCATACCAAGTACCTCGGTAGGAAGACCCTGAACCAATCTTGTAAACTTTAAAAATCTGCAATAGTATATGTATCTCAATAGCGATCCCTTTCCCAAATCTGCAACTCTGATGAATTGATTGGTAGCCAATCATAATTTTTAAAAAGGGTTTCCTTTGTTTCACGTGTCCTGTTTCTTTAAGGTGCAGCACTTCTGTGAGTCCTTGGGCACCATTATGGCCTCATGTTCATGGCCCCCCCCTTATCTGGATGATTTGTCTTTGTCTGGCTTAAGATTTTAAAAATGTATCTCAATAAATTATATTTAGATTTGTGATAATGTTATATCCTAGAACAGACTTCATCAAAATTAAAATATTTTGTACTTCAATAGACATCATGCATAAATTAAGAAGAGGACTGGGAGAAAATATGTTTAAATCAAAAATAAAATAAACACTTACTAAATATATAAAATAATCTTCCAACTCAATATTGAGACAACACAATTGAAAAATAGGTAAAAGTTTTTAATAAATATTTGCACAGAATATATAAGCACAAGAAAAATATTCTCAACCTTTTTAGTCACTAGGGGATTGCAAATTAAAATAGCAATGAGATGCCATATCATAATCAACAGAATAGCATGAACCACTAATGCTAGTGATGTAGAAATTGAAGAATTCTACCAAGTTTTTTATTCTCAAATTGATCAAACATGCAGTCAAGATTCATTGATAACCGTTGGTGATTATAATGTGAAAATTAGAAACAAATAGGAAGAAACAGTCATTAGAAAACAATGACGTGGCAGTCATATACTTTAGTGTCAATTTGATTAAGAGTGTAGGGGTGAAGTCTAGCCTGTCAACCTGGAGACAGCCAAAAAGGCCTCTGTGTGGGCATTGATTTCTCTGAGAATTCTGGGAAATCTCGTGATATTTCCCCTGTGGAAATGAGACATCATAAACTCAGTCCTTTGGAGATGCTCTACTGAAAAGACAAGATGGCAGCTGATAGACCCCGAGTCCTGAAGGAGCTGGAGGAGAAGCCACAGGGCCTTACCCTGATGGAACCAGACCTTTGAAGTCAGAAAAACCACATGGAGACTCCTGCCAGTGTTGAGATGCTTGGGAGGCCACGGGGAGACCCCTGCTGGCACTGAGATTCTTCTACCGCCAATGGTTACACAAGACTCTGCACTCACTGACCTGTGATTGTCCTGGCGTCGTTGCATGTGCTTCGTGAATCTGAAGAGGACTAATGGATTGGTAGCAGACATATGGGCTAATATCGAACTAATGGATTTGGACTGGACTGGATTGGGATGCTTTCTCAATGTTCCATTCCTCTTGGATATAAACCTCTCCTTTATATACATATGCATGTTTATGAATTTGTTTCTCTAGTCTACCGGGACTAACCCAAATGGTCTCAATGAGAAATGAAGCTAGATATCATATGATAGAATTTTACAAGACCAATGACGTCTTCATAGTAAATATCTTTTTAGTAGGCATCACTGCCCTCTAGTGGTGGGAGTAGGAGGCCCAGCCTTTGCTCCTGTGAGCTGGAATTGAACCTCCATCCCAGTGGGCCGCAGTCCCGCGCACAACCACTACACCACCGGGGCTCAGCCCATAGTAAATATCTTTATTCAACAATGTAAATGGTGGCTATTCATTTGGACTTTTCTAAATGGGCTATTCAAGAATAAAATTGTATATCTGTGGAAAAAGGTAATGGTGAAGATCAATATATCAGTCAAAATAAGGCCAGGGGGTGATTTACAATAGTCATATGTAATTTCAAATTGAAGCCGAAGAAAATTAAATAAAGTCCATGTGAGCCAAAATGTGATATTGAGCATATTGGAGTGGAATTTGGAGAACATCTCAAGAACAGATTGAATTCATTCAACATTTATGACTGAATACATGTAAAGTTGTGGGGTGACATCAAGAAGACCATCAATGAAACCCGCAAAAGGAGATCCTGGGTGCCTCAGACACCCGTCGTTGGGTCCAGCGCTCAGGGTCCTCTGCTGCTAAGGCAGCCTGGAGAGACTGGACGCTCAAACCAGACAACTGCAAGATGCCTTCGCAAATGAAGAGAAACGTTTGGGGAGCTGTGCCAAATCTTTGCTTCTTATGTGCAGAAAACTGCCCGACTGCGAGACAAAGCAGACCTCCTGGTGAATTAAATCAACGTGTATACCTCCACAGAGACTCCCCCCCCCCCCAATTTAAAGCAGGGCCTGAAAACCTTTGCTGATGATTTTGCCAAACTTCCGGGTTATCAGCAAGCCTAGGTTGAAAGAATTGGAGTCAAAGTAGCTGAACCTTTGAAAGCTTATGGAACCATTGTCAAAATTAAGTGGGATGATCTCAAAGCAACGCTAACAGCAAGAAATTGAGGGGTTATGCTGTTAACCCTTAGAAAGGGCACATCAGCCAAAGTCAGTGAAACCCATCTGATCGACATGTTATTTCACAGGCAGAAACATAATTACAGAGAACAACAATGGATGCAAGCAACATGTCATCCAGAGTAAACTATTGGCAACTTTGAAAAACAGAAAATGAAGGATATAAAGAATATATTTTCAGAAGTTAACACTACTGAAATGTTATTTCATGGCAAAGCTTTAGAGTTCTACACTGTTGCCTACCAAAATATACAAAAGATTGATGAGGAAGAAGATTTATAGGTTTTCTGGAACTCCCTGTATCCACCAGATGATTCATCTCGATTAGATATTGTCAGAGCAAATTCAAAGTCACCACTTCAGAGATCACTGTCAGCTAAGGGTGTGTTTGGACTTAGAAATCAGATGATGAAGAACCAGATACTACAGAAGAAAATTTATTTTCTTAAGACTACTTTTAATTTCTCAGGATCTAGGATTGCTAAATTGTATAGCTTTATACTAGCCTGATATATGGAACTTCAAAATGATATGTTACTGGAAATGTATGCTGACCGTTTTAAAACATTACACACCAGCCATTTCAATGTCCTGCCTTTGAATGTGAGCTCTTTGTGTAAGTTCCTTTTTTTCTGTTTTTTGGGCCATCACTGCCCTCTGGTGGTGGGAGTAGGAGGCCCAGCCTTGCTGCTGGATTTGAACCTCCAACCCAGGTAGGCTGCAGTCCCGCGCACATCCACTACGCCACTGGGGCTCAGCTCCTGTGTAAGTTCCTTTTTTAAAGATAATACATTTCTAAGTGTTTCATTTTAATATTACAAATACCTGAAAGAGGTTGCTCCAAGTGGTGACAAGAAAAAGTTCACTGTGCTGCTTCCAGGTCAGGATACCGTATTTTTATCACTCAAAAGGCCTCCTCTCCCAGTCAATTTGGTTAAATTCAGCTTATTTTGTAAAGTCCTGACAAGTAAGTTACAGAACTTACTAAAACATCACCACCATCATTTGATCTACAAATTTACCTTGCAACAGGCATGGAATCTGAATCATTTAAAAATAAGACACTATGATATCAATGCCTTGCAAATCAGGCTTTTTAAGAAAAGGAACATTTGAATTTTAATTTTAAAACAAAACTGCTGTGAAACTAAAAGTGTGATGATACATGGCACAACTTGTGGAATATTGCCTAAGGAAACAGGTATACATGAGGTATAATAAATCATTAAAAATTCTATAAAATGTTTACCAAATGCCATCTAGTCTAGTCTCCCAATTCAGAAAGTTTGTGCAAGATGGAATTAAAAGATAATGGAATGTTTCCATTAATTTTGAGAAGCCCCCTTGTATAGTCAATTATTCCTAAAAATAGGAAACTACTGACTTAGTCTTTCAGTATGTCTAATTCTTAAGAAGGGAGATTCTAATTGTGATATTTCACAGATATCAGCCAGACATATAAAAGTTATGAGTCTTAGAAATTTGGGGAGGGGGAATAACCTGAGAATAGAAAAACACTTTTTAGAAAGCTGTTTTAACTGTCATCAATGGGTTTAGTCTTAAAGTACTGCTTCCTAAGTGATAGAATGACTTCAGTCCTTTTTTTCCCTGTAAAATACACAAACATTTCAAAAATCCTTTATAATTGATACTCTTAAGGAATTATGGGTATTGTTGTATTTTTATTATTTTCCCAGACAGTGCTTAAGCTTGTTTTAGTTGGGGAAAATGGCAGTTTTGGTATTTTTCATCCTGCTTACTAAGTAACTAACTACACTTGAGTGTCAGTGGCCTGATCTGTGAAGCTGAAACAGTGCCTGATACATTAAACAATAACCAGATAATTAGTAAAAAAAGAAAGGATAGAAAACAGCAAAGGTCATTACAAAGATAGGAAAGATCAAAGTGGATGTCATATGAGACTCTGGACTTCTGCTTGAACATCATGCGAGGCTGGCTTCTCTAGAGAAGCAAAACTGGATATATATATCAAGACGTGGCTCACATAGTTGTAGAAGCAGGTAAGTCCGGTTTATTTTAAATTCATGGGTCAATGACCTGGAGACTTTTCCTGACTCATCTAGCTTTGGGGGGGCTGATGGACCAGGAAGCAGGAAGACCAAAGCTGGTAGACACAAAGTTGAACAGATCCAAAGTTGGCAGTCTGTTGATGGCTCCTAGAATCAGCAGGTACCACGGCAGGAGGTCAGCAAACCAGATGCAGGATCCAGACTGAACAGAGGTTGCAAACTTTCCCACATGGTTTGCTTTAAAATGAGCAAATCACAACCCTAAGGAATCTTTCTTATAATTGTATGAAGGCTATAACATATCAAGGGGGCTGGACTCTATCACAATTGTGGGCTGCTCACAGGGTTGATTATGTTATGTTAGTTCCCATCAAGAAGTATATTACATAGTGTTAGATAACATCAAAGAAAATTACGGACAAATTACTGAGAAACCTGACCAAACTAAGTTGATACAAAATCTAAGTATTGCTAATAAAGATTTGCTAAAGCGAATTAAAGACATGATGGACAAGAATGGACATGATGGAAAAATTTTCAAAGGGTAGCTCAAGAAGACAAATAAAGTATAATGAAATGTCCAAAAACATGGAGTTACAGAATCAGAAAGGAAGAATACAATGCAAGAACACTTTGTTCTAATAACCTGGCATTCTGTGATGCTCACCTTCCCAACCCGATGACTGATGACCAAATGGGTGCATAAGCAAATGTGCTGAAGAAAACTGATGATTCCCCACTATCAAAAAATGTAGTGCTTCGGGTCTTAAAGACTTGAAGATAAACAAGAGCCCATCTAGTTGGGAAGCAAGAAAGCTCACACTGAAGAAGCATGCCAGCTTATGTGATTATGAGGTATAGATGGGATCAAGTATCAGGCATCAGAAGATCCAGAACAAACAATAATATTGATGCAAATGAGGTGGGCTGAGTGGAGTGGCGACCCAAAGCACATCTGTAGACAATTGGATATCCCCTTACAGAAGGGTCACAAGAAAAAGAGGAGCCAGCCAGACTCCTATGGAACATGTAACATTTCTCTAGCTCTTTAATGCTTCCCCCCCCATCACCCCCACTATCACTATATGGGTACATATAAAAGCTTTCAACACAGGGAATCCAGGACAGAAAAACCCCTTAGGAGCAATAATGGGAGTAGTGATACCACGAGGGTAGGGGACATGTAGGGGGGAGATAGGGGAACTGATCACAGTGATCCATGAATAAGCGCCCCCTACCCCCAAGGGGGACAAACAACAGAAACTTGGGTGAAGGGAGGCAGAAGTAGGTGTATGATATGAAAATATTACTAATCTATAAATTATCAAGGGGGGAGGGAGGGCATGAGGGAGGGAATAATAAGAAACTAATAGAAAGGCTCAAATAGAAAATATTTTGAAAAGATGATGGTAACATATGTACCAATGTGCTTGATGTAATTGATGCATGGATTGTTCTGAGTTGTAAGAGCCTGTATAAAACTTTTTTTTAAAAAAAGATTTAATCAGTTTAGTGTACAATTAAATTATTTTTAGTATATTTGCAGTGTAGAATTATCATGGAAATCCAACTTTAGTTCATCTCCATCACCTTGAACAAACCCGCACGCCCATTGCAGTGGCTCCTCATTTTCACCCTAACTCCACACAATCAATAAGCTACTTTCTCTCTGTAGATTTTTCTCTTCTGGACATTTCATATAAATGGAATTATCTTTTGTGACTGGTTTCTTTCACTTCACTTTTTTAATTCATGTTGTGCATGCATCGGCAGTTTATTTCTTTTATGGCTGAATGTTAGTCTACTATATAAACACTGAAAAGTTGTTGGGTTGTTTCCAGTTTATGGCGATTATGAATAATGCTTCTATGAGCATTTATGTAAGTTTTCTATAGGTATGTATTTTCATTTCTGGTGAGTAGATATCTATAGGAGTAGAATTGTTGAATCATATGTTAACTCTGTATTTGCCCTTATAAGAAACTGCTAGACTCTGTTCACAAAATCAAGAGTTGGAAAATACCCTAAAGCCCATCAGTAGAAAAAATGGTTAAAGAAACAGTTATACATAACACAGTGAAATACTATGCATGATTAGAAAACATTTCTGAAACTATGAAGTACCTCATGACATGGATCTTATGCTGAGAAAGTTAGGACAAATATTATATGAGACCATTACTATAAGGACCAACACCTAGAAAAAGAGTCATCTGTTCACAGGTCACAGAATCATTTAATCTGGTCTCCCCAAAAGGTAGCGGTATGTCTGTCTAATGCTTATGATCCATTTATCACTCCTTTACTTGTATATTAAAAAAAACATTTCTTCAAAGGAAACCTCAATTCAGCTGTGATCAGTTATTTTGTGTGGAGCTGGACAGGAAAAAATAGAACCTACCATATAGCATTGTCTTATAGTCACCCCATATTAATAAACACTCCTATGATGGTGATCAGTGAATTTCAATTTCAGTGGGAATTTATAACCAAAGAAGCAGAGAGGGAGATATGTTTGCTCTCTGAGAAAGTGATTTCACTTCTTTTCATGGATAAACAGAGGAAGGGCAGCCTGCCCTTGAAGAAAATGGTTAACATTACTTAACATTGGTTAACACTACTTAAAAATGGGTATGTACCCATTTTTTCTTCAGCAATTGTGTCAGGAATCTGAACATCACAAAATGCCAGATTGTTAGAAAAAAGTGTTCTTGTGTTAAGGGAGTTTTTGAGTTGAGGCCCCCAAATGTCCATCTGCAACCTTAATTCTTAACATATAGATATGAGTACACAGTTCTGTTTCCCTCTCATTATATATATATAAATTTACATATGTACATGCCTGTATTTAGGCCTCTATAAACGTCCTTTGCTTCCTGTTTCTTTCCTTTATTTTCTTTTCCCTCTTGTCACGGGAAGTAAAAACCTACATTTGGGTTTACTAATTCCTTGCTGCTGCATTGCCCTTGATTGAGCCCCACTAGGCATCCTATGACATTCCTTCCATTGATTTTAGTTCATTTGTTGTTCCCTTGTCCCTGGGTTGTCCACCCCCCCCCCCCCCCCCCCCCCC